>UESW01000068.1:0-118242 GCA_900491605.1 Calamus simplicifolius
GAGGTGTCCCATACCTCGGCGATACGAGCCATTCTTATTTCTCATCTTATTTCTCGATAAGCCAAGGTATACATACCTCGGTGACGAGCCATTCTTATTTCTCGGTAAGCCGAGGTATCCATACCTCAGCGATACGAGCCATTCTTATTCTCGGTAAGCCGAGGTATCCATGCCTCGACGATACGAGCCATTCTTATATCTCGGTAGCCCGAGGTATCCATACCGGCATCATGAGCCATAATTATATCTCGGTGACTCGAGCCGCCTTTATGCCTCAAAAAACCAAATTGTCCTCGACTCGACCAGACCGAAGCACTCAAAATGCCTCTGCAAAATCCGGCATGGGAGAGTCCCTATTCGCTGAAACAGAATATGATTCTAAACAGAGAATCATACCCAGGAGTGGCCTAGAGCCTACGCAATCGTGGAATCCCAAGGCATCAGCCAGCTCTCCTAGTCACCGATCCTCTAACTGACAAGATACAGATCCTACTGATCTCGTAACAAACTCTATTCGAATCTTTTCAAATCAAAACAACTTTCGGCCCCCACGACGTGCCCAGGGAATCAGGTAATCCTCTATAATACCACAGCACTTCAACCTCTCATGTACGCACGAATCACCTTACAAAAACTTCTACACATTCACTTGGCTTTACGAAATCGATCACTCCATTAGAGCTCCGATCGAGAGCTTGAAGGAAGATTCTTCTGTGAAAAGTCTTCTCCTTACATCTGTCTGCTGTAAATCTCCATTGACTTGGGCATCGGAGGTTCCCCGTAGAGGATAACCCCAAGGAAATCCTTTGCGAGCATGGACTGTCTTGCAGGTTCCATCCCGAACATCGAGATCGGAGTTCGGACCCAGAGCTGGAAGCGCACCCGAGTCGGAGAACTGATTTCCGCGGCAATAGATTGGCGCTAGAAGGAGGGGCCTCAAGTCCCATAAACTTGTAATCCAGGAGACAAGACTAAAAACTAGAAGAAGCATCCTCTAATGGCCAATTGGAAGAGAGCCACCTCTGAGGCTCAAGATCAGGACGCATCTTAAAGGCCTGATCCAATTAGTGATTGTTGGCCCAGATGACAACCCAAGAGGGGGGGGGTGAATTGGGTTCTTTAAAAATTTAAACCTTTTAAATATTTGTTTGCTTAGTGATTGAAAGTGAATGCAGATGCAAACAAAATACAATCAATAAGATAAAGATAGAGATAGAGATAAATAAGCACGGCAAACACAAAGATTTTATAGTGGTTCGGTGTATCCAACACCTACGTCCACTCCCAAGATTCACTTGGGTCCACACTATAATCTTCCTTGATTACAGCCGAGTTGTTTTACAAGCTCACAACTCAAACTTGTTGTTTTCCCGGGATCACAACGAACCCAGCCGGTTTTCACGGGCTCACCAGCACAAAACCCTAACACAAGCTATACCAAGCTTGTACCGAGGTAAGACTACCTCCACTAGTTCAATCCCCCAGATTGAACTAGACACAAACAAAGAAATATTGTTTTTCAAGTACACAGCTCCTCAATGAGCAGATAATCAAATAAAAACAAGTTTAGAAAAGCCTGATTTGTAGTTGGTTGGCTTTTGAGCTTTTCTTCTTCTTTTTCAACTCCTTTGAGTGTGAATCGGGCCTCAGCTCAGATTCTTCACAGTTGAATGTTGGAGTTGATTTGAGCTTTTTCTTCCTTTCTTTGAATGTTGAAAATCTCTTGATTTGCTCTTGAATGGCTCTTGGATTTTCTTCTAGACTTCTCTTGGATTGATGAACTTGAGCACAGATGAAGTCTCCTTTGATTTCACGCCTTTTCTTTCACTCTATTTTTGAATCTCGGATTTTTCAAATGACGCTCTGTTTTTCTCTTTTTCTGAAAGATTTTTCTTTTTCTCTCTTGATTTGTATCTCTCTATCTTTGATTTGAAAACGGCTTCTCTATTTATAGATTCTGCAAAAATATAGTCGTTAGAAACAAAGAAATAGCCGTTATTGAAAAATCTTACCGTTGACGCTGAGTTGGCATTCAGAAAATCACGCCCAGATTTGTTGGAGTCGACTCCAGCTTTAGGCGAGTCGGCTCGAAGACGCGATACCAAAAATAGAAATATTCAGAAAGTTAAAGGGTCGACTCATCGAAAATAAGGTGTCGACTCCTGACAGTCGGGGGTCGACTCATGAAAAGCAAGGGGTCGACTCGAGAAGTGCTCAGAAAAATAATTCTCTGGTGTCTGAGCGGAGTCGACTCACACAGTCATGGAGTCGGCTCGACAAATCGGGGGTCGACTCGAGAAATCACATGGGTCGACTCGAGACAAACAGACATCTCTGTATACTGAGTGGAGTCGACTCTGAAACTCTAGAGTCGGCTCCGGAACGTATCAAAATCAGAGAATTTTCTGATTGACTTGAAATTCGTTCCAGATTCATTTTAAATCAATTTTTTGACTTGAATACAATAAAATTGTCATTAGGAATCAATTCAAGAAATGTTCCAAAAACTCATTGATTGAGATATGAAGTATAAAAATTTCTTTTTGAAAGCTTAAACATGGAGCTTGAAGTTACTTTCAAATTGATTAAAGTCATACTTAACATACTCATTGATTGTTCTAAATAAATTCATTGCTCATGTAAATAAACTCATTGCATCTTTTAATATACTCATGGCTTTTGGTAATCATCAAAATCAATAAGATTGGGGCAACAATTTCTCAACAATCTCCCCAACAATCTCCCCTTTTTGATGATGACAAAAACATTGAGTATATGCATGATTGATTAAAGAATTTATTTTATTTTCATAGTTAGGCTCCCCCTGAATGAGGTAGCTCCCCCTATGAAACTCAAATAAATATTCCATTCATTCAATTAGTTAAATTTCTCCCATGCATATATAGTTATAAAACTCTCCCCCTTTTTTGTTATCAACAAAAAGGTAGAGAAGCATCAAACATAATCACATTCATTCATTCAAGATATGTTTTAACAAGATCTGAGATTCATTGATAATAGGAGAAGTACATTCAAACTCAGATTACATTGAGCATTCAAAACTGACTTTTCATTACATCAATGTATCAAAATGTAAAACATAATATGAACTTCATTACATTGCAAAGACTAAGCATCTATTACATCAAAAGTGAGTCCTTACAATCCTTGTTAAGTGATCTATAATATTCTTCATTCCGTCAGTTTGAATCTTAACATAATCCTTCAGTCTTTCATCTACAAAAGTACAAGCAGTTAATATTTTGTCTTGAAGTTCAGCATTGCATTTTGCATAGGTCTCACCATCTCCACAGATGTCTTTAAGTTCTTCAAAAATATTCTTTAGGTCACCACTTAAAGACTCAGTTGAAGTGCTAAGAGTTGATTCAATCTTGGTGATCCGATCATCTAATGAATAAAGAGTTTCTTTAAGATTCATAAATTTGTTGTCAAACTCTGATTTCAATTTATCTGCCTGATCATCAAGAAGACTCTTAAGCTGCATTAACTGAAGATCTGAAAAACCGACAGACGAAGAAGATGACTGATCAACCATCGGAGCAGGAGAAGGAGCTGGAACAGGAACAGAAGAGCTCGGAGGTACAGGAGATGAATGTCTAACTGACGGTCCAGGTGCCTCAATATCCGCGGCTCTATCTTCCAACATACTTTTCCTTTCCCATCTGCCATCCTTCTTCACAAATCCCATTCTATGAATAGTGGCCAAACTATAGTAATCGGTGTGTCTTAAATTTCTCATTGGCTCACTATCGGATATGATTATCCCTTGGCTTTGAAAGATTTAGTTAGTATCATGCCATAGGGTAAACTAGATTTCCTCTTGCTCCCACAATCAGCAATGTACCATAATATCATGCTCGGAAGATTAATGGGTTTTCCAGTCACTATAGCATCCATTACAAAGATATCTCTCTCAGAAACATAGTCAAATCTCCCAATCTTAGGGAATAGGATCCTACTACAAATATTATGGAGAAGTCTTAATTCTAAGGACAGTTGATTTGCAAAGACTTCTTCAAAACCAACAATCTCCCTGTTAAGCAATCTTGATAGAGCTGGGCTTCTATCATCAGATGAAAAAGTAGAAGTACCAGACACTGGAAGTCCAACAATCTTGAGAGTAAATCCACTGTCACAGTTATTCTATTTCCTCTAATGATGCTTACTAATCCATTGTCTCCTCTTGATAGATTTTTATAAAATTCTTTAACTAGGGCTGGGTAGGTTGGACAATCTAAAGAACATATCTTCTCCCATCCCATTTCAATTAACTGCCTCCCCACAAGAAATCCTTCTGCCTCAAATAATTCAAAATCAACCTTCCTCCCGGTTGTAATCACTCTATCGGCAAGACGATCTACCTGAGATGTGGCCGTAGTGGGAGAAGCACTCGGAGTCGAAGAGGATGAGGTGAATCCATGCTCGGTGAGGGTTCACGAGCGGGACGCCTCACAGTCTTCTTCACCGCCTTCTTCCTTTTCACCCGGCCGCACCAAGGCTAGATCCACGGGTTTTAGGAGCCATTTGATCTAGTGGAAGGGTTAATCAGGGATTTCTGAGGATTTGGTAGGTTAGGAAAAATTTTGGAGAGAGTATTTGATGATTTGAGATGATAGAAGTGAGCGAGGAGTCGACTCTGCCCTAGATAAATCGACCTGGGACCACTTCGAGTCGGCTCCCGCAAAGTGTGGGGTCGACTCCGGGTAGTCACAGAAAACTATCCCGAAGTGGAGTCGACTCGCGCAGAGATGGGGTCGGCTCTAGAGTTTCAGTAGAAACATGGAGTCGACTCCGATACTGACCGAGTCGGCTCCGAGACCATTTCAGAGCAAAAAACATAAAGTTTCAGATAATCTGAAATGTGTCCGGATATTGATCATAAAAATTGATAAAATAATCATTGGATTTTAATAGATCAATAAGATATGAGTTCTAGATAAGATTTCCTTAAAGATCAGGGATTTGAAAGAATTTTAGATAAAATTTCCTTAGGGGTTTCAAATTCATTCTAATGGATCACAAATCCCTAACTCTCCTCTAAGATAACAGAATCTTTCTTCACTCAAGGGTTTTGTAAATATATCAGCTAATTGATCTTCAGTATTAACATAATCAAGACATATTTCTCCATTAGTTACATGTTCTCTAATAAAATGATATCTAATTTCTATGTGTTTGTTCTAGAATGTTGAATTGGATTTTTTGTTAGATTAATTGCACTTGTGTTATCACATTTTATAGGTGTTTTATCAAGTGTGATACCATAGTCTTCAAGTTGTCGCTTAATCCATAGGATTTGAGCACAGCAACTTCCAGCTGCAACATATTCAGCTTCAGTAGTTGATAATGCAACTGAATTTTGCTTTTTGCTAAACCATGAGATTAAGTTACTTCCTAAGAATTGGCATGCACCACTTGTGCTTTTCCTATCTAACTTACATCCAGCATAATCAGAATCAGATATGCAATTAAGTTCAATGTTGAGTCTCTAGAATACCATAAACCTACATTTTTTGTTCCACTTAAGTATCTTAGTATTCTTTTAACAGCAATTAAATGTGATTCTTTAGGTTCAGACTGAAATCTAGCACATAAGCAAACAGCAAACATTATGTCTGGTCTACTTGCAGTTAAGTAAAGTAGGGATCCGATTATACCTCGATAATATTTTGATCAACCTTCTTACCTTCTTCATCTTTGTCCAGCTTGCATGAAGGACTCATTGGTGTTCCGAGGGGTTTGATTGATTCCATACCAAACTTCTTTAGAATTTCTTTTGTGTACTTTGTTTGGTTGATAAAGATTCCCTCTTTGCTTTGTTTGATTTGGAGTCCAAGGAAGAAGTTGAGTTCTCCCATCATGCTCATTTCAAATTCACCCTGCATCAACTTAGCAAATTCTTGACATAGAAGATTGTTAGTAGCACCAAAAATATATCATCAACATATATTTGAACTACTAATAAATCTTTACTTTTTCTTTTCAAAAATAATGTTTTATCTACATTTCCTCTTATAAAATCATTTTCAATTAAGAATTTACTTAATCTATCATACCAAGCTCTAGGTGCTTGTTTCAAACCATATAAAGCTTTGTGCAATTTAAAAACGTGATTTGAAAATTCATGATCTTCAAAACCTGGTGGTTGTTCAACATATACTTCTTCATTTATAAATCCATTTAAAAAGCACTTTTTACATCCATTTGAAATAAGTTAAAATTCATGTGACATGCAAATGCAAGTAATAGTCTAATGGCTTCTAATCTAGCTACAGGTGCAAAGGTTTCATCAAAATCAATACCTTCTTCTTGATTATATCCTTTTGCAACTAATCTAGCTTTGTTTCTAATTACTATGCCATTTTCATCTAGTTTATTTCTAAATACCCATTTTGATCCTATAACAGAATGATCTTTAGGTCTTTCTACTAATGTCCATACGTTATTTCTAGTAAATTGATTTAATTCTTCTTGCATTGCTAACATCCAATTATTATCTTTTTCAGCTTCTTCAATAGTTTTAGGTTCAATTTGTGATACAAATGCAAGATGATTACTAATATTTCTCATAGATGATCTAGTTCTTATTCCTTGAGATGGATCACCTATAATCAATTCCTTAGGGTGACTATAAGCATATCTCCAATCTCTAGGAAGATCCATATCATTATGATTAGTGTTAGTATCATCATCCTTAGGTGAATCATTATCTTTAGCTTCTTGCTCATGATCTGAAGATACATCAATATTAATTTTTCAAGATCTTTCTCAATTATGTTTGTATCTTCTTCATCATCAAACTTTTCGGAACGAGTTGCTAAAGATTCATCAAAAACTACATGAATGGATTCTTCAACAACTAAAGTTTTCTTGTTAAATACTCTATATGCTTTACTAGTTGTTGAGTATCCTAAGAATATTCCTTCATCAGATTTAGCATCAAATTTGCCTAAATTATTTTTACCATTATTGTGAATAAAACATTTACAACCAAATGCATGAAAATATCTAATATTAGGTTTTCTGTTTTGCCATAGTTCATAAGGTGTTTTCTTAAGTATTGGTCTTATTAGGCTCTATTTAAAATGTAACATGCGTGTTTAGAGCTTCCGCCCAAAAATACTTTGGTAGGTTGCTTTCACATAGCATGGTACGGGCCATGTCTTCTAAAGTCCTATTTTTCCTTTCAACTACTCCATTTTGTTGAGGGGTTCTTGGTGCAGAAAAATTATGATTAATACCATTTTCATTGCAAAAACTTTCAAATAAATGATTTTCAAATTCAGTTCCATGATCACTTCTTAGAGACACTATGGTAGTATTTTTCTCATTTGTGACTTTCTTGAAGAATTTCAGGAATATCGAGAAAGTCTCATCTTTGTGAGCTAAAAACATTACCCAAGTGAATCTAGAGTAATCATCTACTATCACAAGACCATATTTCTTTCCTCCTAGACTTGTGGTTCTAGTTGGTCCAAAAAGGTCCATGTGAAGTAGCTCTAATGGCCTAGAAGTTGAAACAACATTTTTAGATTTAAAAGAACTTCTCGTTTGTTTTCCAAACTGACATGCATCACATATTTTGTTATTTTCAAAATCTATTTTAGGTAGCCCTTTAACTAAGTCCATTTTAATTAGTTTTGAAATTAGGTGTGTGCTTGCATGACCTAATCTTCGATGCCACAACCAACCAATCTCATTCATATTAGCATTATTAGCAACTAAGCAATGATTATTAGTAGACAATTGTCTAAGTCAATCAAGTATACATTGCCATTTCTATTTCCAATAAAAACAATGCTATTATCAATGGGATTAGCAACAGTGCATATAGAAGATTCAAATGATACTTTAAAACCTTTGTCACATAATTGGCTAATACTAATTAAATTATGCTTTAAACCATCAACATAAAGTACATTATCTATAAAGGTGGATGGAGTTATACGGATTTTACCAAGGCCCATGATCTGACCTTTACCATTATCCCCAAACGTAACAACTCCTCCTTTCTTTTCTTCAAGGGTGATGAATTCTTCTTTGTCACCCGTCATATGTCTTGAGCAGCCACTATCAAGATACCACTTTCTCTTTGATCTCTTGGCCACAAGACATTCCTGCAATGAAATCAAACTTTATGTTTAGGTACCCAAGCTTTCTTGGGTCCTTCATGGTTAGTAGCAACAAATATTGTTCCTTTCGGAACCCATATTTTCTTTCTTTAATATTTAAGTTTTTATTAGGTTTTAGAATTTTACATTCATAAGATTTATGTCCTTTTTTATTACATTTAAAGCATGTAAAATTACTTTGGCTAGCACGCACAAAAATATTTTTCAGTGATTTTTTTTTCTAAAAGTGTTATACCCTAATCCGGCTTTGTCAAAAACTGCTTTTTGACTATTTAATAACATGTTCAATTTAGTTGAGCTTAAGGTAAACTTATCAACTATGTTCTTATATTTTTAACCTCTTTCCTTAGTTTATCATTTTCATTGGCAATTAATTCTTTTTCTTTTACCAAAATTTTATTTTCATATTTAAGTTTCTTAACTTCATTATTAAGATCTTCCTTTTCTTTAATGAAAGTTGAATTTTCATTTTTCAAAAGCTTGTATTTCTTTTTCAAAACCTTGAAATCGCCGACAAGTTCATTAAAAGCATCAAATAATTCATCAAATGCAAACTCATCGCAAGGGTTATCAGAACTTACCTCATCGTTGTCGTCCGCCATAAAACATACATTTGCGACTTCCTTTTGTTCTTCTTCTTCGGAAGAAGATTCTTCGCTATCACTCCAAGTCGCCACATAAGCCTTCTTTTTCTTTTTATAAGCTTTCTTTAATTTAGGACATTCATTCCTAAAGTGCCCCGGTTTATTACACTCATAGCAAGTCAAGGGGTCTTTCTCTTTTTCTTTGTCCTTGTCCTTGTTTTATCCTTTTCTCCTTCCCACTTTGCTCCAAATTTCTTCTTGTGGAAGGGTTTCTTTCTCCTCATGAATCTTTTAAACTTTTTAGCTAAGAGAGCAGTCTCTTCATCATCATCATCATCATCGCTGCTGCTCTCTTCTTCTTTTGCAGCTTTGAGGGCAATCACTTTCTTCTTCTTTGTGTCCTCCTCTATGTGCTGCTTCATAGTCAACTCATGGGTCATAAGTGATCCTAGAAGCTCTTCTAAGGGTAGAGTGTTGAGGTCCTTTGCTTCTTGGATTGCTGTCATTTTGGCTTCCCATGATCTTGGTAGTGACCTAAGAATTTTTCGAACAAGTTCTGAGTTAGTATATGTCTTACCAAGACTTTTTAAACCATTTACAATATCTGTAAATCTAGTATACATGCATGCAATGGTTTCAGATTGTTCCATGCTAAACAACTCATATTTATGAACAAGAATATTAATTTTAGATTCTTTTACTTGGTTGGTACCCTCATGGGTAACCTCTAATCTATCCCAAATCTCCTTTGCGGAATTACATGTGGAGATTCTATTAAATTCATTTGCATCTAAAGAGCAATATAAAACATTCATGGCTTTAGCGTTAAGCTGTGCCATCTTCCTATCATTATCATTCCAGTCCCTTTCGGGCTTAGGAATAATAGTGCCATCAATAACATGTGTGGGTGTACTAGGTCCATTAATTATAACACCCCATAGTTCATAGTCAGAAGCTTGAATGAATATCCTCATTCTAGCTTTCAATATGAATAATTTGAACCATTAAACAGTGGAGGTCTATTCGTAGAATGACCTTCAGCAAATGATCCAATTTGAGCTGCCATTTGGATCTTTAGCTGTTGATCGTGTGATCAAAATCTAATGAGCACTAGCTCTGATACCAATTATTGGCCCAGATGACAACCCAAGAGGGGGGGTGAATTGGGTTCTTTAAAAAATTTAAACCTTTTGAAATATTTGTTTGCTTAGTGTGATTGAAAGTGAATGCAGATGCAAAAACAAAATACAATCAATAAGATAAAGATAGAGATAGAGATAAAAGAGACACGGCAAACACAAAGATTTTATAGTGGTTCGGTGTATCCAACACCTACGTCCACTCCCAAGATTCACTTGGGTCCACACTATAATCTTCCTTGATTACAGCCGAGTTGTTTTACAAGCTCACAACTCAAACTTGTTGTTTTCCCGGGATCACAACGAACCCAGCCGGTTTTCCGGGCTCACCAGCACAAAAACCCTAACACAAGCTATGCCAAGCTTGTACCGAGGTAAGACTACCTCCACTAGTTCAATCCCCCAGATTGAACTAGATACAAACGAAAGAAATATTGTTTTTCAAGTACACAGCTCCTCATTGAGCAGATAATCAAATAAATGAACAAAGTTTAGAAAAGCCTGATTTGTAGTTGGTTGGCTTTTGAGCTTTTCTTCTTTTCTTCTTTTCTTCTCTCTTGCTAGATTGAATCAAGCCTCAGCTCCGATTCTTCACAGTTGAAGCAGTTGAGAAGGATTTGAGCTTTTTTTTCCTTTCTTTGAATGTTGAAAATCTCTTGATTTCTCTTGAATGGCTCTTGGATTTTCTTCTAGACTTCTCTTGGATTGATGAACTTGTGCACAGATGAAGTCTCCTTTGATTTCACGCCTTTTCTTTCACTCTATTTTTGAATCTCGGATTTTTTGAAATGATGCTCTGTTTTTCTTCTTTTTCTGAAAGATTTTCCTTTTTCTCTCTTGATTTGTATCTCTCTCCATATGTGTGTCTTTGATTTGAAAACGACTTCTCTATTTATAGATTCTGCAAAAATATAGCCGTTAGAAACAAAGAAATATAGCCGTTATTGAAAAATCTTACCGTTGGCGCTGAGTTGGCATTCAGAAAATCACGCCCAGATTTGTTGGAGTCGACTCCAGCTTTAGGCGAGTCGGCTCGAAGACTCGATACCAAAAATAGAAATATTTAGAAAGTCAAGGGTCGACTCATCGAAAATAAGGTGTCGACTCCTGACAGTCGGGGGTCGACTCATGAAAAGTAAGGGGTCGACTCGAGAAGTGCTCAGAAAAATAATTCTCTGGTGTCTGAGCGGAGTCGACTCACACAGTCATGGAGTCGGCTCGACAGAATCGGGGGTCGACTCGAGAAATCACATGGGTCGACTCGAGACAAACAGACATTTCTGTAAACTGAGTGGAGTCGACTCTGAAACTCTAGAGTCGGCTCCGAAACGTATCGAAAATCAGAGAATTTTCTGATTGACTTGAAATTCGTTCCAGATTCATTTTAAATCAATTTTTTGACTTGAATACAATAAAATTGTCATTTAGAATCAATTCAAGAAATGTTCCAAAAACTCATTGATTGAGATATGAAGTATAAAAATTTCTTTTTGAAAGCTTAAACATGGAGCTTGAAGTTACTTTCAAATTGATTAAAGTCATACTTAACATACTCATTGATTGTTCTAAATAAATTCATTGCTCATGTAAATAAACTTATTGCATCTTTTAATATACTCATGGCTATTGGTAATCATCAAAATCAATTAGATTGGGGCAATAATTTCTCAACAATCTCCCCAACAGTGATGTAGCACCCCGCTACCACCACCAACTGAAACTCCTTCCCCACCGGCAACGGCGGTAACCTTGGATCAGTTCGCCACTCTGGTTCAGCAGGTTCAAGCATTGACCTAGATGATCCAGGGATTCCAGGCAATTCCTGGCCCTATCGTTCCTGCCTCCCAGCCTCGCGAGGAGGCCGCTGCCCTCTCTCCGCCTGCAATCTCTTCTTCTAATTCGCCTGGGGCGGCGGATCGCGGTCGCCGGCCTGCAAAGGTGAGACCGGCGCTGCAACAAGCTGGAGGGAAGATCCCACTCAGATCCAGACGGGTTCGCTCTCCCTCCCCGGTATCCTCTCAGGATTCAACACCATTGCCGTCTTCTCATCGCCCGATCCCTCCTACCACTCTGGATGAAGGGATCAGGCAGCAGATGCAGGAGATGCAGCGAGAATGGCGTTGGGAGTTAGACGCCGCCAAGCAAGCTCCTCCATCCCAGCCGAAAGCGGAATAGGGCATCCCCTTCTCCGAGAGGATCATGAGGGAAGTGATTCCCCCTCATGTTAAGCTTTCCACCATTGAGTCGTACCATGGATCCACCGATCCCGATGATCATCTGAGCAGCTTTAGGTCCATCATGATGTTCCATGGAGTCTCGGATGCGATCCTCTGTCGTGCCTTCCCCTCCACTCTAAGGGGATCTGCCCGAACTTGGTTCAACAGCTTAAAACCAGGTTTCATTGATTCTTTTGACGAGCTGAGTTGTCTGCTTATTAGCCAGTTCATCAGCAGCCGTCGCCAGCGATGGAGATCCGATTCCCTCTCCGAGGTCAAGCAAAGAGAGGGGAATCGCTGAAGAGTTATCTCGGCTGCTTCAATACGGCCCTCCTAGAAGTCGACCACCTCAATCATGAGGTGGCAATATCCGCCTGACCAGAGGAGTATCTACGAGGCAGACTGGACCGGTTCAGAGGGCATCCTGAGCTAAACAATGAGGCGAATCACCAGCCTGAACCTCGCCAACTCCCACCGCCGAACCCTTCAGTTATCGGCCATGTTAATGTGATAGGTGCGGCCGATTCCTTGTCCTCCTCGCCAGGCGATGATGAAGGCCCATCAAAGAAAGCTCGAGTTAATGAACTCACTTTTTCTGATGAAGACCTTCGGGAAGTACAGTACCCCGATGATGACGCTCTGGTTGTATCTCTAAATCTAAACAATTATGATGTAAGCTGGATTCTTATTGATAGCGTAAGCTCCGTTAATGTTTTGTACTTTGATGCCATTGTGAGGTTAAAATTTCGGTAGAAAGTCTTTGAACTATGGAGTCCACACTGGTGGGCTTCACAGGTGACTCCATAATCCCCGAAGGGGTCATCACCCTGACGGTTCGAGCCGGCACCTGGCCTCGTGTGGCCACTGAGCTTATGGACTTCCTTGTAATCAAGCTTCAGTCTCCTTACAATGCCATTTTTGGTAGGCCAGGACAGATGTCTCTCAAGGCCATCGTTTCCATTCCCCACCTCGCCATGAAGTTTCCCACCGAATGGGGAGTGGGGATTGTTCAAGGGAAGTCAGATTATAGCTCGGCATTGCTTTATCGCCGACCTTCAGTCCATAAGACCCGAAGTGGACGGACTGGATGCCCGAGAGGATTTTGCCGAGCAATGAGGAGAACCAGCCGAAGAATTAGCAGAGGTACCACTCAGCGAAGCTCGGTCCAACCAACCGTAAAGATTGGGTCACAGCTAGAAGAAAAGCCTCGGCAGGAGTTAATCAAATTCCTTCGGAGAAATGCCAATGTCTTTGCCTGGTCCACATCAGGCATGCCTGGAATCAGCCCAGATGTCATGGTTCACCACCTCAGCATGGATGAGACAGTTCGGCCAATCAAGCAAAAGAAAAGAAGCTTCGCCCCCGAACGCTAGAAAGCCATTGAAGAGGAGGTGGATAAACTTATCAAAGCCAACTTCATCCGAGAAATCAATTATTCTGATTGGCTGGCAAATGTGGTTATGGTGAAAAAGTCAAATGGCAAATGGAGGATCTGCATCGACTTCACCGACCTTAACAAAGCCTGTCCGAAAGATAGCTTCCCTCTTCTCCGAATCGACCAACTTGTGGACTCGACTTCAGGCCACCAGATGCTGACCTTTATGGATGCCTATTCAGGCTATAACCAGATCCGGATGGCGCCCAAAGATGAGAAAAAGACTGCCTTCACCACTGACCGAGGTATCTATTGGTACCGAGTTATGCCTTTTGGTTTGAAAAATGCAGGTGCCACCTACCAAAGGCTAGTCAATAAAATTTTCAAAGAGCAAATCGGTCGGAACATGGAGGTTTATGTTGATGATATGCTGGTGAAGAGCAAGGAAGCATCCCAATATATCGAGGACCTTGTGGAAAGCTTCAAGATGCTTCGGAAGTATCAAATGAAGCTCAACCCTACCAAATATGCTTTCGGAGTCAACTCTGAAAAATTCCTCGGCTTCATGGTCTCTCAGCGAGGCATCGAAGCAAATCCCCAAAAGATCCAGGCCTTACGGCAGATGGCCCCTCCTGTATTGATCAAGGACGTGCAACGCCTCAACGGAAGGATAGCGGCCCTTAGTCGCTTCATTGCTCGATCAGCTGAAAAATGCCTTCCCTTCTTCAAAGCTCTTCGGTCAGCCAAAAACTTCCAATGGACCTCAGATTGCCAGAAATCCTTTGAAGACCTCAAGAAATACCTTGGCTCACCTCCTCTCCTCAGTATCCCAAAGCCAGGTGAAACGCTAAGCCTGTACCTCGCGGTCTCTGAGAATGTTGTTGGCTCGGTGCTAATCAGAGAAAAGGGCAGAATTCAAAAGCCTATTTATTATGTCAGCAAATTACTCAAAGATGCTGAAATGAGGTACACTCGAGTGGATAAGATGGTTCTGACCCTAGTAACATCGGTCCGGAAGCTACGGCCATACTCCCAAGCGCACACCATCACCATCCTAACTGACCAACCCATCAAGGCAATCATCCATCGTCCGGAAGCATCGGGAAGAATGACCAAGTGGGTTATCGAACTAAGCGAGCATGACATTCAGTACCAGCCTCGTCCGGCCATCAAAGCCCAGGTCCTCACGGATTTCCTCCTCGAATGCATCGTGCCCGAAGATGGCTCTGCTTCGGACACCCCTGGGCAACCAAAGCCCTGTGCTCTGTGGTTACTTCACGCCGACAGATCCTCCAGCACGAGTGGTTCTGGTACCAGTCTGGTCCTTACCAGCCCGGAGGGTGCTACTTTTGAATATGGCATTCGCTTCTCCTTCCCAGCCTCAAATAATGAAGCAGAATATGAGGCCCTGCTCGCTGGACTCCACATCGCCCGCGAGCTCAATGTTGAAAAACTGAATGCCTATACTGACTCTCAATTAGTGGCGGGCCAGGTACGAGGCGAATTTGAAGCTCGAGAACCGAACATGATTCGGTATCTTCAGAAGGTGTGCGATCTATCTTCTTGTTTCAATGAATTTAAGATCATCCATGTCCCAAGGGCTGAAAATGCGCATGCCGACCTTCTATCTCGTCTGACGACAACGGACTCAATGGACCTTGAACAGAGTTTTCACTTAGAAATCCTGGAGAAGTCCAGCATCACCGACGCTGATCAGATGATGCAAATTGATACTGAACCATCCTGGATAGACCCCCTGTATAAGTATCTCAAAGAAGGGCTGCTACCCATTGATAGAAGAGAAGCGAGGAGGCTAAAAATGCAGTCGTCTCACTATGTTCTGATCGATGATCGGCTGTATAAGCGATTATTCTCCATGCCATTGCTCAAATGCCTCCGTCCATCAGAAGCCAATTATGCTCTTCGGGAGGTTCATGAAAGCATTTTTAGCAACCACCTCGGCAGCCGCATCCTATGCCACAAAGTGCTACGCCAAGGATATTATTGGCCGACGATGCAAACGATGCAGATGACCTTGTCCGAGCCTGTGATGCATGCCAACGACACTTAAATATCCAGAGGCTCCCCTCTGCCCACCTGACTTCCATATAATCCCCTTGGCCTTTTGCCAGTGGGGAATGGATATCCTTGGCCCTTTCCCCCTCGCAATGGGACAAAGAAAGTTTTTATTCATTGCAATTGATTATTTTACTAAGTGGGTTGAAGTCGAAGCAGTCGCCCAGATAACTGAGGCTCGAGCTAAGGATTTCGTATGCAGGTCCATCATCAGCCACTTCGGCCTTCGCAACACTATCATCACCGACAACAGAAGGCAGTTTGATAATCCCAAGTTCCAGGAGTTCTGTGAGAATCATGGCATTCTCCATCGCCTAACTTCGGTCAGACATCCTCAAGCTAATGGAGAAGCCGAGGTAACTAACCGAACTCTCTTGCAGGGAATTAAAGCTCAGCTCAACTAGGCACGAGGCAGATGGGTAGAGGAGCTCCATCATGTGCTGTGGGCATACTGAACCACTGAGAGGACTCCCACGGGCTAGACTCCCTTCAAGATGGCTTTCGGCACAGAAGCGGTTATTCCCGTGGAGGTCGGGCTCCCCTCTCCTCGCACCAAAGGCTACTCGGAAGAATCTAATGATGAACAACTCCGAACTGATCTTGACTTGATAGAAAAAGTCAGGGAGAAAGCCTGGATCCGTATGGCGGCCTACCAACAAAGAGTCGCCCGCTATCATTCTACCAGAGTTAAAGGAAAACTCTTCCTCCTAGGTGATCTGTTACATCGGAAGGCATCTGTCTCAAAACCTCTGGAGCAAAAAAAGTTGTCCCCTAATTGGGAGGGTCCTTATCAAATTACAGAAGTGATCAAACCCGGCACCTATAAGCTCCAAGATCTAAATGAAAAATTCATTCCCTGGACGTGGAACTCGGATAATCTCCGCGTGTATCATCAATAAGAGTACACTCTCCCTCTCGAATTTACTCTGCCCATTGAATTAAAATTTTTAAAAATTCACAAAACTTCTACCTTTACTGCCCTCTTTAATAGCTGCAATGAGAAGCAGGTTTATAAATCCTTGGCTGGGCTGAGTGATCTTCGTACCTTGGCAGCGCCAAGTAAAATATAATCTTTTATAAATCCTCCGCTGGGCCGAGCAATCTCCGTACCTTGGCAGCGCCAAGTAAAATATAATCTTTTATAAATCCTCGGCCGGGCCGAGCGATCACCGTACCTTGGCAGCGCCAAGTAAAATATAATCTTTTATAAATCCTCAGCTGGGCCGAGCGATCTTCATACCTTGGCAGCGCCAAGTAAAATAATCCTTTATAAATCCTTGGTCGGACTGAGCGATTTTCGTACCTTGGCAGCGCCAAGTAAAATATAATCTTTTATAAATCCTCGGCCAGGCCGAGCGATCTCCGTAACTTGGCAACGCCAAGTAAAATATAATCTTTTATAAATCCTCGCCGAAACGAGCGATCTTCGTACCTTGGCAGCGCTAAGTAAAATATAATCTTTTATGAAGCCTCGATAGAACCGAGTGATATCTCCGAATAATATAAAGCCTCGGCCAGAGCCGAAGTACGTCTGTTATTATTAAAAGCCTCGGCCAGAGCCGAAGTGCATCTCTTATTATCAAAAGCCTCGGCCAGAGCCAGAGTGCATCTGTTATTATTAAAAGCCTCGGCCAGAGCCGAAGTGCATCTCTTATTATCAAAAGCCTCGGCCAAAGCCGAAGTGCGTCTGTTATTATCAAAAGCCTCGGACAGAGCCGAAGTGCATCTCTTATTATCAAAAGCCTCAGTCGGAGCTGAAGTGCATATATTATTATTAAAATGCTCGGCCAAAGCAGAAGTGCATCTCTTATTATCAAAAGCCTCGGCCAGAGCCGAAGTGCGTCTGTTATTATTAAAAGCCTCGGCCAAAGCAGAAGTGCATCTCTTATTATCAAAAGCCTCGGACAAAGCTGAAGTGCATCTCTTACTACCAGAACCCTCGGCCAAAGCCGAATCGAATTTTTTATTAATCTTTGAAGCCTTGGACAAAGCCAAGTGGCCCCGGCGGTTCTGCAGTAATGGCAAGGCCGGTTAATTTCCTAGACATTTTAGCGCAATTGATACGTCTTATCATACTTCGGCACAAATAAGCAATCCCTCTCTCTGCCCATCAGTAGAATTGTACAAATCTCTCCTCCTTAGAAAAAGACCTACTTAGCCCCCTTTCATCGGGTTGCGCCTATCTTGTGAATTAGTAAGGTCGCCCAGACCCCCCTCTGACTTGAACAGAGACCAGTGCCTCCTCTGAAGGGGGTTAAACACTATGAAAATGTCTAACGAAGGCAGTGCTACCCAAGCACAATCGAAGGATTATGAGCCGAGCATGACTCGGTACACCTAAAACGAGCAAGACTGCATGGTCACGCCAAAAGGGAAAAGCAAACATCTGCAAATATTTAAAAAAAGAAGAAAGAACAAAAAACTTTCTTTATTCCGTTAATCAATGAGAAATACAACCTCTGAAGAGGTATTATAAGCGCACTACAGCGCAGGAAGTAAAAACAAATAAGTTAAAAAGAAGCTTCGGCCTTTGGTGTCGCTGCAGCATCCAATAAATCAAAGAAATCATATGACCCCAGTCGAGTGTTGATCCCTCGGATGAACAGGCCAAAAGACCCAAACTGGGCCTAAGACCTGTGGATGCCGATGCTGAGGGCTCCTTCCCCCCGAGTGGGATGCTAGTCTGCTAGCCACTGCCCAAGCACATAAGTAAGGAACCAGCAGACCCACACATCCCTCCTCCCTCTTTACATGGCGAAAGATTCCTCATATGGATGAACTGAGGGATTCAAGCTGAGGGAGGGGGTGAAATTCATGCTAGTCATGGGAGGCACGTATGTCGTGCATTTCCTGTAATCCCCATGACCAGCAACAAAGGACACACAGGAAGCGCATACATGTGCTCTACATATGACTTCTGCAGGCCTCCCATGCGCTCTCCATATGACCTCCAAGAATTCCTCCCTTGAGGACTGCTCGCTCTTCAGTAGCTTCTTCATCACCCCAGCTATCTGGGGCATACCAGCTTTCAAAAGGAAAGCTCGATCTCTCCACTCTCAACTTCAATGAAACGGACGCCATGGAAGCCTTTGCAAACCACGAAAAGGAAGGGCCTTGGGAGATAGCCTAACACGGCCCGCTCTCCCCATTTTATAGGCAAACAGACCGAGAGCAGTCATTAAAGCAGAAAGCCCCGGGATTCAAAACGTCCTGGTCACGCTACCACGTGGCGGTTCATGATAAAAGAGCGCCTTTCAAAGCGCGCTAAGTGCACCCCTCAGGTCATTATGGAAGGCAGAAGACCTCCCATGATCTCGAATCGGGAGCCTTAAATGCAGAAAAACCGCCTGCAGATCTCCGAGATATGGACAATCCTGGAAAATCCCCAATGAAAGAGACGCCCCCCAATGGAAGCCGGATGCTTGTCGCCCACGTAAAGCCAACTCGCCTTGAAAAAGACAAGACGCTGGTAGAGTAATAAAAAAGGTGCATAAGCTAAGTACTCCTCAATAAAGATACGCCGATATCTTCTGCTTTGGCCCGAAGCCGAACCACATGTTATGTTTCGGCCTAAACTGAGACATCACTTTTTGCTTCGACTCAAAGCCGAGATAGTCTCCTTACTTCGAAAAAAACCGAGGTATCTCTTTTTGATTCGGTAAAAACCGAACGTTCCCTAGTTCTCCGGTCCAAACTGAGATAGCTATTCTCGCCCCAACGCTCATGGGACGCTCCTTATGCTTCGGCAAAACCGAGTGATATACTACACTCCGACTGGAACTTATGAGTTCCCCTTACCTGGGCTAAAACAGGGAAACCGTACCTTAGTCTCGATAAGATCACCAGAGATCCCTAGGGGGGTGGTTCGTTTGTAAGACTCACATGATGAGAACGAACGTTTCGAAGATGACAGCAAACACAAAAGTTGCAAAAATTCTTTTTTATTCATCATAAAAGGAAAAAATGAAAAGAAAAGAAAAAGACACACGAGCCCTCAACGGGGCTTATCATCTCCATCGGGCGCTGCTAAGCTCTCCCCATGCCGCAAACTTAGCTCGGCGATAAGAATAGCGATTTGTTGCTGAAGAGTCACCACTTGCCCTTCCAGCTGACTGTTGATTCGACTAAGAAGCTCGTGCTCCCTCGTGGAGATGGCCAAGTATTCTTCGACCATCTTCCAGAGTCGGTCATGCTCCGCGAGCATCAACAACAGGTCTTTCCTGTCGATAGTTACCAGAACGCGGCTCCAGTGGGGGCGCCCTGGCGGAGGGACCTGCCCCCTGCGGCCATTATCGCCATTATCTGGCGCCCCAGTCGACCCCCCTTCATTTTCAAAAGCCATCCTACTATCCAAAATTTCGGGAGGTCAATAGGAGAAGCGATTAACGATGACATCCCCCCATTTGTATTTAAACTACTTCTGGCGGGTATTTCGATTGCCCGAGCTATCAATTCCAACGTAACTATCACGGAAACTCACCACGCATCACCGCCTCAGTGGGTGCTCGCTGGAAACGAAGAGTTGCGCCCCCTCGCCGAGGAGGATCAATAAATAGCAACGAGGCGCTCGAGAGGCGCCCCCATCTCGAGATCAAACTCCCTTCGATCTGTCGGACTCCTTCGAACTAAATATCCTCGAAATAACGTGGAAAAGAGTAAAAAGGCTACATCCAGAGGAACTCTGTAATGGCGACAGACCCTATCCAAATCGCCTAGGGTTACCTCAGAGGCAACATCGCCTAGACCACTCATATTGGTTGAATGGGGGTAAAACGCAAACAAACGAACATGGGCTCAAAAAAGAGGAAAAAATCTCTATGGCAGGGACGAAGGAGGCATTGCAGAAGGAATGTTGCCCTGACCTTCTTTAAATAGAAAATCCAAAAAGAAACCCCAAATGCCAAAAAATTCCGATATGGGTGCCAGAGATAAAGGAGTCCCGCCACATGGAGCTCCCACAATCGCAGCTTGCGATAAACTAGGCATCTTTTTCTCGAGCCATGGAAAAAAATGTTGACGAGACAATGATTTGTTGTTTATGGAGTTATCATTACCTGACCCATCGGATTCCCTTGAATGAGGTTATTCTGAAATTTACTCCCTATATCCAAATTTACACTTCGGACTAGGGAGTGGGGGACATGTGATGAGGGGTAAAATTGTCATTACATTAAAGCCTATACATATCAACAATTAGGTCAGGTCCAGTCCCAACATCTCACTAGCCAGCTGTCATAGCCACCAAGTAGCGAAAATCAATCGCCTTTAGCAAGGTCGGATCGCCCCAGCGATACGAGCCATTCACATTTCTCGGTAAGCCGAGGTATCCATACCTCGGCGATACGAGCCATTCTCATTTCTCGGTAAGTCGAGGTATCCATACCTCGGCGATACGAGCCATTCTCATTTCTCGGTAAGCCGAGATATCCATACCTCAGCGATACGAGCCATTCTTATTTCTCGGTAAGCCGAGGTATCCATGCCTCGGCGATACGAGCCATTCTTATTTCTCGGTAAGCCGAGGTATCCATGCCTCGACGATACGAGCCATTCTTATTGCTGGTGATGTGCCCTAGGCCATCAGGATATTTGCTGTCATTTATAGTTTTATTTTTATTTAATAAACTATTTTATTTATAATGTTATTATTTATGCTCTTCTAATGTGATAAAAAGGTTTCCTTGAATAGTTTATTCTTCCTTGTATCATTTAAGTATGTGACTTAAATAGTGAAACTATAAGGTGATAAGAATACTATTCTAAATTATCCCTAATCATTCATTATATGGAACGATAATGAAGTAAGATTAGTATGTTGGTTGATTGATGATCATGTTTTACTGGTCATGGATATGAGATATCAAGTCAATACATAGATACATGTAAAAGTACATTGTATTGGATCGACCCACCATGAGAGTATCATATGGATTATCACTACAAGAAAATACTAAAATAGCGACTCAAATTTAGCGACGCATAATTGCGTCGCTAAATTGCGACCTCTTTGCGATGCCATTGTGACAACAAAATATTGCGACGCATTAGCGACCCATTAGCGACTCAATAAACCAAAAAATAAAAAAAAATTAAATTTTTAATATTGCGACGCAAATATTGCGTCGCAATATTTTTAAATTAATTTTTTATGAAATATAAATATCAATAAAAATATTGCGATGCAATAATTGCGTCGCAATGTTTTTAATAGAATTAAATATTTTAAATAGCGACGCACTAGCGACGCAATAAAATAGATAATTAAAAAAATTATTTTTAATTTAGCGACGCACCAATTGCGTCGCAAATAATTGAAATGAAATTAAATTTTATAAAATCTAATTATCGGAAAAAACATTGCGACGCCTACAAGTGCATTGCAATGTTTTTAAAAGAATTAAATATATTAAATAGCGACGCATTAGCGACGCAATAAATTAGAAAATAAGAAAAATTATTTTTAATTTAGCGACGCAACAAATGCGTCACAAATAATTTAAATGAAATTATATTGTTTACAGTACAAATATTTACAAAATATTGCGACGCATAAAAGTGCGTCGCAATGTTTTTGAAAAAATTAAATATCTTAAATAGCGACGCCTTAGCGACGCAATAAAATTGAAAAATAGAAAAAATATTTTTAATTTAGCGACGCAACAATTGCGTCGCAAATAATTTAAATGGAATTATATTTTTTACAGTATTAATATTTTAAAAAATATTACGACGCCACCCATTGCGTCGCAATCTTTTGGAAAAAATTAAATAAATTAAAATTAAAATTAATTTTGCGACGCATTAGCGACGTAATAAACCAGAAAATAAATTAAAATTATTTTTAATTTAGCGACGCAATATCTGCATCGCAATTATTTTAAATAAAATTAAATTTTATAATTTATAAATATGAGAAAAAATAATTACAACGTAACACAGTGAGTTGCAATTTTTAAAAAATTAATTATGTTAAATAGCGACGCATTAGCGATGTAATAAGCGAAAATATTAATTAGGAAAATTATGTTTTAATATAGCGACGTACTTGTTGCATCGTAATTATTAGAATTAAAGTTAATTTTTTAGATATTATAATTATCATATTAAAAAAATACGATGCAACCCTTTGCGTCGTTATATATTTAAAAAAATTAATTATGTTAAATAGCGATCGGTGCCGATCTCGGACGGATTGCAACTGTCCGAGATAGGTCGTGGCCGATCGTCTATTAGGGCTTGGATCGATCGCAACCGTCGGATCTTTGCCGATCGGACCGATTGCCGCGGTCCACGATCGGTCGTCGCCAATCGGGATCAGGGCTTGGATCGATCGCAATCGTCGGATCGTCGCCGATCTCGGACGGATTGCAACGGTCCGAGATAGGTTGTGGCCGATCGGGATCACGGCTTGGATCGATCGCAACCGTCGGATCATCGCCGATCTCGGACGGATTGCAACTGTCCGAGATAGGTCGTGGCCGATCGGGATCAGGGCTTGGATCGATCGCAACCGTCGGATCTTTGCCGATCGGACCGATTGCCGCGGTCCGCGATCGGTCGTCGCCGATCGGGATCAGGGCTTGGATCGATCGCAACCGTTGGAATTTGCGCCGATCTCGGACGGATTGCAACGGTCCGAGATAGGTTGTGGCCGATCGGGATCACGGCTTAGATCGATCGCAACCGTCGGATCGTCGCCGATCTCGGATGGATTGCAACTGTCCGAGATAGGTTGTGGCCGATCGGGATCACGGCTTGGATCGATCGCAACCGTCGGATCTTTGCCGATCGGACCGATTGCCGCGGTCCGCGATCGGTCGTCGTCGATCGAGATCAGGGCTTGGATCGATCGCAACCGTCGGATCGTCGCCGATCTCGGACGGATTGCAACGGTCGAGATAGGTTGTGGCCGATCGGGATCACGGCTTGGATCGATCGCAACCGTCGGATCGTCGCCGATCTCGGACGGATTGCAACTGTCCGAGATAGGTTGTGGCCGATCGGGATCACGGCTTGGATCGATCGCAACCGTCGGATCTTTGCCGATCGGACCGATTGCCGCGGTCCGCGATCGGTCGTCGCCGATCGGGATCAGGGCTTGGATCGATCGCAACCGTCGGGTCGTCGCCGATCTCGGACGGATTGCAACTGTCTGAGATAGGTCGTGGCCGATCGTTTATTAGGGCTTGGATCGATCGCAACCATCGGATCTTTGCCGATCGGACCGATTGCCGCGGTCCGCGATCGGTCGTCGCCGATCGGGATCAGGGCTTGGATCAATCGCAACCGTCGGATCGTCGCCGATCTCGGACGGATTGCAACGGTCCGAGATAGGTTGTGGCCGATCGGGATCACGGCTTGGATCGATCGCAACCGTCGGATCGTCGCCGATCTCGGACGGATTGCAACTGTCCGAGATAGGTCGTGGCCGATCGTCTATTAGGGCTTGGATCGATCGCAACCGTCGGATCTTTGCCGATCGGACCGATTGCCACGGTCCGCGATCGGTCGTCGCCGATCGGGATCATGGCTTGGATCGATCGCAACCGTCGGATCGTCGCCGATCTCGGACGGATTGCAACGGTCCGAGATAGGTTGTGGCCGATCGGGATCACGGCTTGGATCGATCGCAACCGTCGGATCATCGCCGATCTCGGACGGATTGCAACTGTCCGAGATAGGTCGTGGCCGATCGGGATCACGGCTTGGATCGATCGCAACCGTCGGATCTTTGCCGATCGGACCGATTGCCGCGGTCCGCGATCGGTCGTCGCCGATCGGGATCAGGGCTTGGATCGATCGCAACCGTCGGGTTATCGCCGATCTCGGACGGATTGCAACTGTCTGAGATAGGTCGTGGCCGATCGTTTATTAGGGCTTGGATCGATCGCAACCGTTGGATCTTTGCCGATCGGATCGATTGCCGCGGTCCGCGATCGGTCGTCGCCGATCGGGATCAGGGCTTGGATCGATCGCAACCGTCGGATCGTCGCCGATCTCGGACGGATTGCAACGGTCCGAGATAGGTTGTGGCCGATCGGGATCACGGCTTGGATCGATCGCAACCGTCGGATCGTCGCCGATCTCGGACGGATTGCAACTATCCGAGATAGGTTGTGGCCGATCGGGATCACGGCTTGGATCGATCGCAACCGTCGGATCTTTGCCGATCGGACCGATTGCCGCGGTCCGCGATCGGTCATCGCCGATCGGGATCAGGGCTTGGATCGATCGCAACCCTCGGATCGTCGCCGATCTCGGACGGATTGCAACGGTCCGAGATAGGTCGTGGCCGATCGAGATCACGGCTTGGATCGATCGCAACCGTTGGATCGTCGCCGATCGTCGCAATGTTTTTTAAATAAATTTATGTAATTAAAAATTTTATAAAATAAATTGCGATGCCATTTATCGTCGTAATTATTAACATTAATTATAAATATAATCATTTATAAATTTTAACAAATAGCTTGCGATGCCTTAGCGACACAGTTTAAAAAAATATAAACAAATATTGTGATAAAATATATGCGTCGCAATATTATTAGAATACATATAGCTGATTAAAATATTAAAAAATAATTACGACGCAATTTGTCATCGCAATTATTATAATAAATTTAAATATTTTTCATTTAAAAATATTTAAAAAATAATTGCGACGCACTGATTGCATCGCAATATATGTAATAACTTTTTATATTAATCAATTTAAATTATTAAAAAAATATTGCGACGCCTTAGCGATGCAATTATTAGAAAATAAAATTATTTTTCCGCCAGATGATGACGCCAATTTAGCGACGCTTTAGCGACGCATTTATTGGCGTCGCTATGTTTTCAGAAAAGTATTTTTTACATTTATTAACGATGGATTAGCGACGCCCACGTGCGTCGCTAAGACAAAAAAAAAAAAAAAATTGCGACGGAATTTGCAACGCAATTTTGGCGTCGCTAATTACCTATATTTAAGCGGCCGCTTTCTTCTTTCCTCCTTCCCGTCTGACCTAGCCGCCGCCGTGATAAAGCTCGAAACTCCGGCGATCTCCTCCGACTCCCAGCCCCCCCGAGGATCTCCTCCGACTCCGGCTACCCGGCCAAGGCGAATCTCAACCAAGGTTAGCCCCAAAAATTAAAAAAAAAAAATTTCTTTTTTTTTTATTTCCCTGCTGCCGTCTTCTCCGGCCACGGCACTGCCGTGGCCGGCAGTGGCCTGGCCACGGTGGCCAGGCCACTGTAATCAAAAAAAAAATTTTTTTTTTTTTTTTAACAGGGGGGGAGGGGAGGAAACCCCCCCCCCTTGTTTTTTCTTGTCCGGCCACGGCCGTGGCCGCCGCCGGACAAGGCGGCCACGGCCACTGCCGTGGCCGCGGCCGGACAAGGCGGCCACGGCCGCTGCCGTGGCCGCAGTGGCCTGGCCACGGTGGCCAGGCCACTGTGACAAAAAAAAAAATATTTTCCTTAACAGGGGGGGAGGGGGGAAACCCCCCCCCCCCCCCCCCCCCCTTTCTTTTCTTGTCCGGCCACGGCCGCTGCCGTGGCCGGCAGTGGCCTGGCCACGGTGGCCAGGCCACTGTGACAAAAAAAAAAATCATTTCCTTAACAGGGGGGAGGGGGAAGACCCCCCCCCTTTCTTTTCTTGTCCGGCCACGGCCACTGCCGTGGCCGGCAGTGGCCTGGCCACGGTGGCCAGGCCACTGTGACAAAAAAAAAAAAAAATTTCCTTAACAGGGGGGGGGGGGAAACCCCCCGCCCCCCCCCCCCCCTTTCTTTTCTTGTCCGGCCACGGCCGCTGCCGTGGCCGGCAGTGGCCTGGCCACGGTGGCCAGGCCACTGTGACAAAAAAAAAAAAATCATTTCCTTAATAGGGGGGAGGGGGAAGAACCCCCCCTTTCTTTTCTTGTTCGGCCACGGCCACTGCCATGGCCGGCAGTGGCCTGGCCACGGTGGCCAGGCCACTGTGACAAAAAAAATATATATTTTCCTTAACGGGGGGAGGGGGGAAACCCCCCCCCCCCCCTTTCTTTTCTTGTCTGGCCACGGCCGTGCCGTGGCCGGCAGTGGCCTGGCCACGGTGGCCAGGCCACTGTGACAAAAAAAAAAAAATCATTTTTAACAGGGGGGAGGGGGGAACCCCCCCCCCCCCCTTTCTTTCTTGTCCGGCCATTGGCCGGCAGTGGCCTGGCCACGGTGGCCAGGCCACTGTGACAAAAAAAAAAAAAATTTTCCTTAACAGGGGGGAGGGGGGAAACCCCCCGTCTGTGAGGGGGAACATTATTTCTTGTCCGGCCACGGCAAGAAGACAATAGTATTTGTGCATTTATACTTATTTACATTTGTTATGTCTTGATCATTTATATGCAAACTGAATGATGCATTACATTTTGAAATGCTAAATAAAATGTTCTGTTGTAATATTATTTAATTTCCAGCAACAAATTAGTAGTTTCAATGATTTACATTTTAGTATTCGCAAACATTTGTATTTGACACAATAATCTTAAAAAGTTAGTGATTACATGTATAATTCACAAGAAGTTAAGAATAACAAGCATAAGTTCGATTGTCTTCGGACTTCCATAATCACAGCACTTTAACCTTTAGACCCGTTTGAGAATTTGTAAGCCTTAGTCTTGCAAATTCTCAAATTATCCTGGTGGACAGTTTGGGAATATTTCTTGTGACATGTTAGTCTGCTAGTAATCATCGTGGGGTGAGATTTCGGATTGCATTTGCTCATACGTTCTCCTAGTGTGGCTTATATACCACACATTTAGGAGAACATATGGGGAAATGCTGCCGAAATTTCAATGTTACCGATCGATGATAATTAATAGCAGAATAATATATCACAAAAAATATTCTTGAATGGGATAGGGCCTTACCTTATAGACATGGAGTGAAGGTAGAATTATTTAAGACACTTGAATTCTTGTGAAGTCTAATGACTAAACGCACCGCCTTGCGGCCCGACACAAACTCAAGCCCTCCCTTTAGCCATGAACCTGTGCATCGGTCCTTGCTAGCACGCCAAGGATCGTAGCCATGGCTCGCCCTTGCATGGTAGGGTCCTTAGTTGCCTAAAAAAAATTGGATACTTATAAATGATTTAATTGGTTGTTTTTAACCTTAGTTGTGACCAAGAAATAATTTAGTTATATATTTAGTAATACTAATATAGTTTTATTTTTTGGTTTCATTTAATGATTTACCAGACTTTGTATAAGTCGGTCAAAAATGAGCGCGACTCGCTCATGGATGTATGCAAGGATAAAAGATGGCTTGCTGAATCCAGATTTTCTGAATGGATTGGAAGAATTTATCGCATTTGCATGTAGCCAACCTGAATGGATGGATGGGCCTAGGATTAGGTGCCCATGCAACTTCCACAGGTGTCAGAATAAAGCCTACAGAGATGTGGAAACTGTTAAGGTGCATTTGTGTAAGAAGGGTTTTGTTCCTGATTACTATGTTTGGTACTGTCATGGTGAACCAGAGGATATTCCAGCAGCTGTTATAGGCCATCAAGAGTCAATTCCCGTAGATGAACCATTTGTGAATTTAAACACATATGAACAAATGGTGATGAATGCATCGGGTAATGACTTCAATCAGAATACATTTATGGAAGAACCAAATCCAGAAGCACAACAATTTTACGATATGTTGCGTGCTGCAAATCAAGAATTGTATCCTGGGTGTGAGGGTCATTCCCAGTTCTCTACAGCTGCTCGAATGTTGAATATTAAGGCAGAGTTCTTCCGCGATCGGCGGCCGCACTGTACTTAGACTTGATGCTCAGGGATGTAAGTATATACTAATTAAAAATATTTTATTTATGTTTTTAAGTCATTTATTTATAAACTTGCATTTTTTTAATAGATTTATTGAGCAGCATCATGTCTCCAGCCACATCAGCGCCGTTTTTCAGAGGCGTGCAGATCCCAGTGGCTACGATTGGCGCCACGTATCGCCAGCCACGAGGGAGTTTTATTTTTCTGAGTTTCAGGTAAACTTATTAAATATAATTTATCAGTGATATATAATTCTTTAAAGTTAATAAATTCAGAAACTAACTGTTTATTTTAATGCAGAAAAAGTTTACGTGGGATGCTGCCACCCATGATGCCATTAGGGCAGCATGGGAGGCTCTGACGCGACGCCGATACTCCGACATGCTTCATCGTTGGAGGTCATCGGGTCAGCGTCCTGCGCACGTGCCAGAGGGTATTTGGCACGAGTGGCAGCAGGCCTGGGAGTCCGATGGCTGGCGCAGGAGGTCCGCATCAGCCAGCACGAACCGCCGATCTGAGAAGGGCGGTCCTGGCACGGGTCTCTCCCGTCATACTTCGGGCTCTATTTCGATTCAGGAGCACAGAGGGCGTATGGTAAGAAAACATAAATATTTTAATTACTATTTTAGTTATTTACAAATATTTATATTAATATCATTTTTTTTATTGTTATAGACTGACCAGGAGGGCGGAGATCCTGGTGAGTTCCGTCTATTCAGGGCGACACACACCAGGAGGGACGGCTCCTGGGTCGACACGCCATCACGGGAGGTTGCGGTAAGAAATTAGATTTATGTAGTATCTGTTTAATTTCTAAAATTTTATTTCGAGAAATTTATTAACTCATTTATTGTTGATTTCATAATTTCAAGACACGAGTCGAGGAGCTTCGCTCCCAGGCATCGCAGGTCGACTCTACTGATGGGGAGACGCCCGTCGAAACTCTCAGCAGAGGAGAGTCGACGTGTGTTTTTGGAGGCTGTTGGTGCCCAGCCACGAGACCGCAGGGTCTATGGTATGGGCACTAGAGCTTCTACATTTTTTCCCCATCAGGCCTCCAGCTCGCGAGTTACTGCTGATCTTCCTCCCGAGCGTTTACAGGAGCTTCGCAGATCTATTGCAGAGGAGGTTCGGCAGGAGGTCGAGCAGGATTTTGAGGATCGTATGCAAGGCCGGGATCAGGAGGTTGCAGACATGCGAGATGAGATGCATTATTTACGGGATATGGTTAGCCGCTTGTCGCAGAGTCTTCAGCCTCCATAGCCTCCACAGCCTCCACGTGATCGTTCAGATTCTTGATGTATTTTTTTTTCTTTTTTTATGTTGTAAAAACTTCAAAATTTTAATATATAAATTATTTTTTGAAATATATTATTGTTTGGATTGAGTAAAAATGTTTGTATCAATATTTAGATTTAGCGAAATTGAATACCCAATTTAGTGCGTCGTAATATTTAAAATAATTTTTTTAAAAATATTAATTTTAAATATTGCGACGCAAATTATTGCGTTGCAATATTTAATAATAATTTTTTAAAAAAATTTATTTTAAATATTGCGATGCAATTTAGTGCATCGCAATATTTAATAATAATTTTTTTAAAAATATTAATTTTAAATATTGCGACGCAAATTATTGCGTCGCAATATTTAATAATAATTTTTAAAAAAATTTATTTTAAATATTGCGACGCAATTTAGTGCGTCGCAATATTTAATAATAATTTTTTAAAAAAATTTTATTTTAAATATTGCGACGTAATTTAGTGCGTCGCAATATTTAATAATAATTTTTTTTCTAACTAAATTTATTTTTAAATTTAGCGACGCATTTGCATGCGTCGCAATATTGCGATGCAATGTGGCGTCGCAAGAGCATCGCAGAGAGTCGCAATATTGCGACGCAATTGCGACGAAAGGGTATTGCGACGGACAGTTGAGCGACGCCCTTGTTGCGTCGCAATTGCATCGCAATATCATGTTTAGCGACGCAATTGCGACGCATTTGGGCGTCGCAATATTTAAAATCTCTTGTAGTGTATGTTATGAATACTTCTCTTCATGATGTTGTTATTTTAGTCCTTTGACCTGATGACACTATGGATCCCTACATAGTGAATTTCATATTTTGATACGGCTCTTCATCATCTTTAACCAAATGATCATAAGACTGTGATTGGATATGGAATAAACTACATTGAGGGATATGAATGTTCGTGAAGGAATTTGTCCCTCTCATTAATTTGAGAGAGATATTTTGGGCCCTCTTGAAGAGTGAGACTGAGAAAAGTACATGGTCATGCCCAAATGAATTGATAAAAGTTATCAGTAACATTTGGTTTATTCAGTCAAACTCTGGAATCAAGAAAACTTGTGATTAAACAATCTATGAGTGATGTGATTTATGCCTCATACTTAATCACTAAATATTGTGTGACAAAGGGACTAGATAATTGACATTTACTAGGTAAAGTCGGATCGACGATCTTCACTCAATTTGGGTAGACATAATGTCTTGCTAGAGACCAATTATGTCTTATGGGCCGGAAAGGGTTTTAGTCCTACTGCCAACATTGAGTGAACCTACAAGTTCGCACACAAGGAATGACACGTATGGGTTATGGGTTTAATTTATATAAACCCAGCAAAAATTATTTATATATTTATTATTCTTAAGTATTTAAGATTAATAAATATAATAAATAATAATCTTCACTATTGTGTCTTTTAGGAATCCTAATCAGATTAGGAGTCCCATTAATGAAAAGACGTGTCTTTTAGGAATCGATTAGGAGTCTCATTAATGAGAAGATATGTATTTTAAGAATCCTAATTAGATTAGGAGTCACGAGAAGACGTGTCTTTTAGGAATCCTAATTAGATTAGGAATTTCATTAATGAGAAGATGTGTCTTTTAAGAATCCTAATTAGATTAAGAGTCCCATTAATGAGAAGATGTGTCTTTTAGGAATCATTAGGAGTCCCATTAATGAGAAGATATGTCTTTTAGGAATCCTAAGAGTCCTATTAATAAGAATATTCTTTACTTGGAATAGGATATTTTTCATTATAAATAGACATTGTTGCTCTCATCCAAAGAGATATGACGCTTGCCGTCAACATTGGATTTGCAGAGAAACTCTGCGCACCAAAATATATTAGAGCCTTTTAGTGAGATTATTCCTGAACTGATCTAGAAGAGTTCTAGAGAGTGCTAGCACACCGAGTCCCATTGTGAAGTGGTCATTCGTGTGGATACCATAGAGGGAGTTATGGTTTCACAGCGCCTAACGATCTGTCTCATAAATATATATATATACTCACATAAGGTACGATTCTTATTCCCTAATCAATTTAATTGAAACACATGGATCCTTATGGGGATTTAGGTTATTTTTCCGCTGCATATCTTAAATATTAGACCCCTAAATTTCTAACACTTATATCTCGGTAGCCCAAGGTATCTATACCTCGGCGTCACGAGCCATGATTATATCTCGGTGACTCGAGCCGCCTTTATGCCTCGAAAAACCAAATTGTCCTTTGCCTCGACTAGACCGAAGCACTCAAAATGCCTATGTAGAATCCGGCACGAGAGAGTCCCTATTCGCTGAAACAGAATAAGATTCCAAACAGAGAATCATACCCAGGAGTGGCCTATAGCCTACGCAATCGTGGAATCCCAAGGCATCAGCCAACTCTCCTAGCCGTCGATCCTCTAACTGACAAGATACAGATCCTACTGATCTCGTAACAAATTCGATTCGAATCCATTTCAAATCATAACAACTTTTGGCCCCCACGATGCAGGGAATCAGGTGATCCTCTATAAATACCACAGGACTTCAACCTCTTATGTACGCACGAATCACCATACCTTACAAAAACTTCTATATATTCACTTGGCTTTACGGAATCGATCACTCCATTAGAGCTCTGATTGAGAGCTTGGAGGAAGATTCTTATGTGAAAAGTCTTCTCCTTACATATGTCTGCTGTGAATTTTCACTGACTTGGGCATCGGAGGGTTCCCCGCAGAGGATAAGCCTAAGGAAATCCTTTGCGAGCGCAGACTGTCTTACAGGTTCCACTCCGGACGTCGAGATCAGAGTTCGGACCCGAAGCCGAAAGCGCACCTGAGTTAGAGAACGAATTTTCGTGGCAATAATATATATATATATATATATATATATATATAGATATATATATATATATATAGTATATATCATACTTAAATATCAAGCTAATGGGTAAGGATGAGATAGGTCGAAAAAATATAATTGTTTCTATCCCCATAAAAAATGAGATGAAATAGGACATCATCATTAAATGATAGAATAAACTATCATCATCAATGGATTAGTTAAAAGGGCGGACAATTGAATAGACATGCGCTGAACGTTACTCCGACGAACTCGACTCCACGGTCGTATCGTACCCCATCCAACGTATAAACAGCCCGCCTAATTTGTTGTTCCCGTGCGGTTCTCTGACCAAGATAACGTGATGCGTCCCAGCAGTCGGCATCCACCCGGAAACTTGGGGGCAGGAGAATTTCCTTTCGCGATTTCCGCTGGCGTCCGCGACCGAGCGGAAGGTGAGGCGAAGGAGCAACGGAGATCGATGTTTTGAAAATCGGATTAGACAACGAAAGACTTAATATTTAAACAGTAGGTTAATTAATTTGATTAAATAAATTAATTTATTTAAATTAAATAATATTATAATTAATTTTTTATTTATTAATATAAAATAATAAAATATAATATAATTAAAATTAAAAAATTAAATTTGGATTGAGCAAAATCTGATCGGTTTAATGAATTTTTTAATTTTTATCGGGTCATATAAAAGTCAACTTCAATAATAAAATTAAACTAGGCTGATAACCGATTTTCAGTTAGATCGATCGGTTCGATTTTCAAAATAATTAAAAGGCCAAGAGTATGGATAAATAATCCAATGCGGACTTACGAGCAGAGCCAACCACATAACATGGTTCTAACTATTTCGGCAGCGCACCAGCATACGATTTTCATCTTTTAAGAGTTTTCATCTTCAGGGTTTGTTAAAATCAACTTTGATGGAAGTATTCGAGGTAGACTTGCTGATTCAACTTTTGTTATCCGTGGATCTGATGAAGCTCTGTTGGCGATTACTCAAAGAAATTATGTCAGCAAATTACTCAAATTACTCAAAGATGCTGAAACGAGGTACACTCGAGTGGATAAGATGGTTCTGACCGTAGTAACATCCGTCCGGAAGCTACGGCCATACTTCCAAGCGCACACCATCACCGTCCTAACTGACCAACCCACCAAGGCAATCATCCATCGTCCGGAAGCATCGAGGAGAATGACCAAGTGGGTTGTCGAACTAAGCGAGCATGACATTCAGTACCAGCCTCGTCCGACCATCAAAGCCCATATCCTCGCGGATTTCCTCCTCGAATGCATCGTGCCCGAAGATGGCTCTGCTTCGGACACCCCTGGGCAACCAAAGCCCTATGCTCTGTGGTTACTTCATGCCGACGGATCCTCCAGCGCGAGCGGTTCTGGTGCCGGTCTGGTCCTTACCAGCTCGGAGGGTGCTACTTTTGAATATGGCATTCGCTTCTCCTTCCCAGCCTCAAATAATGAAGCAGAATATGAGACCCTGCTCGCTGGACTCCGCATCGCCCACGAGCTCAAAGTTGAAAAACCGAATGCCTATACTGACTCTCAGTTAGTGGCGGGCCAGGTACGAGGCGAATTTGAAGCTCGAAAACCGAACATGATTCGGTATCTTCAGAAGGTGCGCGATCTATCTTCTTGTTTCAATGAATTTAAGATCATCCATGTCCCAAGGGCTGAAAATGCGCACGCCGACCTTCTATCTCGTCTGACGACAACGGACTCAATGGACCTTGAACGGAGTTTTCACTTGGAAATCCTGGAGAAGTCCAGCATCACCGACGCTGATCAGATGATGCAAATTGACACCGAACCATCCTGGATAGACCCTCTGCACAAGTATCTCAAAGAAGGGCTGCTACCCACTGATAGAAGAGAAGCGAGGAGGCTAAAAATGCAGTCATCTCACTATGTTCTGATCGATGTTCGGCTGTATAAGCGATCATTCTCCATGCCATTGCTCAAATGCCTCCATCCATCAGAAGCCAATTATGCTCTTCGGGAGGTTCATGAAAGCATTTTTAGCAACCACCTTGGCAGCCACGCCCTGTGCCACAAAGTGCTACGCCATAGATATTATTGGCCGACGATGCAGAACGATGCAGATGACCTTGTCTGAGCCTGTGATGCATGCCAACGACACTTAAATATCCAGAGGCTCCCCTCTGCCCACCTGACTTCCATATCATCCCCTTGGCCTTTTGCCAAGTGGGGAATGGATATTCTTGGCCCTTTCCCCCTCTTAATGGGACAAAGAAAGTTTTTATTCATTGCAATTGATTATTTTACTAAGTGGGTTGAAGTCGAAGTAGCCGCCCAGATAACTGAGGCTCGAGCTAAGGATTTCGTATGCAGGTCCATCATCAGCCACTTCGGCCTTCCCCACACTATCATCACCGACAACGGAAGGCAGTTTGATAATCCCAAGTTCCAGGAGTTCTGTGAGAATCATGGCATTCTCCATCACCTAACTTCGGTCAGACATCCTCAAACTAATGGAGAAGCCGAGGTAACTAACCGAACTCTCTTGCAGGGAATTAAAGCTCGGCTCAACCAGGCACGAGGCAGATGGGTAGAGGAGCTCCATCATGTGCTGTGGGCATACTGAACCACTGAGAGGACTCCCATGGGCTAGACTCCCTTCAAGATGGCTTTCGGCACAGAAGCGGTTATTCCCGTGGAGGTCGGGCTCCCCTCTCCTCGCACCAAAGGCTACTCGGAAGAATCTAATGATGAACAACTCTGAACTAATCTTGACTTGATAGAAAAAGTCAGGAAGAAAGCCCAGATCCGTATGGCGGCTTACCAACAAAGAGTCGCCCGCTATCATTCTACCAGAGTTAAAGGAAAGCTCTTCCTCCCAGGCAATCTGTTACATCGGAAGGCATCTGTCTCAAAACCTCTGGAGCAAAGAAAGTTGTCCCCTAATTGGGAGGGTCCTTATCAAATTACAGAAGTGATCAAACCCGGCACCTATAAGCTCCAAGATTTAAATGAAAAATCCATTCCCGGACGTAGAACTCGGATAATCTCCGCGTGTATCATCAATAAGAGTACGCTCTCCCTCTCGAATTTACTCTGCCCATTGAATTAAAATTTTTAAAAATTCGCAAAACTTCTACCTTTACTGCCCTCTTTAATAGCTGCAATAAGAAGCAGGTTTATAAATCCTTGGCTGGGCCAAGCGATCTTCGTACCTTGGTAGCGCCAAGTAAAATATAATCTTTTATAAATCCTCGGCCGGGCCGAGCGATCTCTGTACCTTGGCAGCGCCAAGTAAAATATAATCTTTTATAAATCCTCGGCCGGGCCGAGCGATCATCGTACCTTGGTAGCGCTAAGTAAAATATAATCTTTTATAAATCCTCAGCTGGGCCGAGCGATCTCCATACCTTGGCAGCACCAAGTAAATATAATCCTTTATAAATCCTTGGTCGGACATAGCGATTTCCGTACCTTAGCAGCGCCAAGTAAAATATAATCTTTTATAAATCCTCGGCCGGGCCGAGCGATCTCCGTAACTTGGCAACGTCAAGTAAAATATAATCTTTTATAAATCCTCGCCGGGCCGAGCGATCTCCGTACCTTGGCAGCGCTAAGTAAAATATAATCTTTTATGAAGCCTCGGCAGAACCAAGTGATATCTCCGAATAATATAAAGCCTCGGCCAGAGCTGAAGTACGTCTGTTATTATTAAAAGCCTCAGCTAGAGCCGAAGTGCATCTCTTATTATCAAAAGCCTCGGCCAAAGCCGAAGTGCATCTGTTAATATCAAAAGCCTCGGACAGAGCCGAAGTGCATCTCTTATTATCAAAAGCCTCGGTCAGAGCTGAAGTGCATATATTATTAAAATGCTCGGCCAAAGCAGAAGTGCATCTCTTATTATCAAAAGCTTCGGCCAGAGCCGAAGTGCGTCTGTTATTATTAAAAGCCTCGGCAAAGCAGAAGTGCATCTCTTATTATCAAAAGCCTCGGACAAAGCCGAAGTGCATCTCTTACTACCAGAACCCTTGGCCAAAGCCGAATCGAATTTTTTGTTAATCTTTGAAGCCTTGGACAAAGCCAAGTGGCCCCGGCGGTTCTGCAGTAATGGCAAGGCCGGTTAATTTCCCAGACATTTTAGCGCAATTGATACGTCTTATCATACTTCGGCACAAATAAGCAATCCCTCTCTCTGCCCATCAGCAGAATTGTGCAAATCTCTCCTCCTTAGGAAAAGACCTACTTAGCCCCCTTTCATCGGGCCGCGCCTATCTTGTGAATCAGTAAGGTCGCCCAGACCCCCCTCTTTCTTGAACAGAGACCAGTGCCTCCTCTGAAGGGGGTCAAACACTATAAAAATGTCTAACGAAGGCAGTGCTACCCAAGCACAATCGAAGGATTATGAGCCGAGCATGACTCGGTACACCTAAACGAGCAAGACTGCATGGTCACGCCAAAAGGGAAAAGCAAACATCTGCAAACATTTGAAAAAAGAAGAAAGAACAAAAAACTTTCTTTTATTCCGTTAATCAATGAGAAATACAACCTCTGAAGAGGTATTATAAGCGCACTACAGTGCAGGAAGTAAAAACAAATGAGTTAAAAACCAGCTTCGGCCTTTGGTGTCGCTGCAGCATCCAATAAATCAAAGAAATCATACGACCCCAGTCGAGTCGTTGATCCCTCGGACGAACAGGCCAAAAGACCCAAACTGGGCCTAAGACCTGTGGATGCCGATGCTGAGGGCTCCTTCCCCCCAAGTGGGATGCTAGTCTGCTAGCCACTGCCCAATCACATAATTAAGGAACCAACAGACCCACACATCCCTCCTCCCTCTTCACATGGCGAAAGATTCCTCAGATTGATGAACTGAGCGATTCAAGCTGAGGGAGGAGGTGAAATTCATGCTAGTCATGGGAGGCACGTATGTCATGCATTTTATGTAATCCCCATGACTAGAAACAAAGGACACACAGGAAGCGCATACATGCACTCCACATATGACTTCTGCGGGCCTCCCGTGCGCTCTCCATATGACCTCCAAGAATTCCTCCCTTGAGGACTGTTCGCTCTTCAGCAGCTTCTTCATCACCCCAGCTATCTGGGGCATACCAGCTTTCAAAAGGAAAGCTCGATCTCTCCACTCTCAACTTCAATGAAACGGACGCCATGGAAGCCTTTGCAAACCACGAAAAGGAAGGGCCTTGGGAGATAGCCTAACGCGGCCCACTCTCCCCATTTTATAGGCAAACAGACCAAGAGCAGTCATTAAAGCAGAAAGCCCCGGGATTCAAAACGTCCTGGCCACACTACCACGTGGCAGTTCATGATAAAAGAGCGTCTTTCAGAGCGCGCCAAGTGCACCCCTCAGGTCATTATGGAAGGCAGAAGACCTCCCATGATCTCGAATCGGGAGCCTTAAATGCAGAAAAACCGCCTGCAGATCTCCGAGATATGGACAAGCCTGGGAAATTCCCAATGAAAGAGATGCCCCCCAATGGAAGCCGGATGCTTGTCGCCCACGTAAAGCCAACTCGCCTTGAAAAAGATAAGACGCTGGCAGAGTAATAAAAAATGCACAGAAGCCAAGTACTCCTCAATAAAGATACGCCGATATCTCCTGCTTCGGCTCGAAGCCGAACCACCTGTTATGTTTCGGCCTAAACCGAGACATCGCTTTTTGCTTCGACTCAAAGCCAAGATAGTCTCCTTACTTCGAAAAAAACCGAGGTATCTCTTTTTGATTCGGTAAAAACCGAACGTTCCCTACTTCTCTGGTCCAAACTGAGATAGCTATTCTCGCCCCAACGCTCATGGGACGCTCCTTATGCTTCGGCAAAACCGAGTGATATACTACACTCCGACTGAAACTTATGAGTTCCCCTTACCTGGGCTAAAACGAAGAAACCGTACCTTAGTCTCGACAAGATCACCAGAGATCCCTAGGGGGGGTGGTTCGTTTGTAAAACTCACATGAGGAGAACGAACGTTTCGAAGATGGCAGCGAACACAAAAGTTGCAAAAATTCTTTTTTATTCATCATAAAAGGAAAAAATAAAAATAAAAGAAAAAGACACACGAGCCCTCAACGGGGCTTATCATCTCCATCGGGCTCTCCCCATGCCGCAAACTTAGCTCGGCGATAAGAATAGCGATTTATTGCTGGAGAGTCACCACTTGCCCTTCCAGCTGACTGTTGATCCGACTAAGGAGCTCGTGCTCCCTCATGGAGATGGACAAGTATTCTTCGACCATCTTCCAGAGTCGGTCATGCTCCGCGAGCATCAACAACAGGTCTTTCCTGTCGATAGTTACCGGAACGCGGCTCCGGTGGGGGCCCCCTCGCGGAGGGGCCTATCCCCTACGGCCATTATCGCCGTTATCTGGCACCCCAGTCAACCCCCCTTCATTTTCAGAAGCCATCTTACTATCCCAAATTTCGGGAGGTCAACAGGAGAAGCGATTAACGATGACATCCCCCCATCCGTATTTAAACTACTTCTGGCGGGTATTTCGATCGCCCGAGCTATCAATTCCAACGTAACTATCGCGGAAACTCACCACGCATCACCGCCTCAGTGGGTGCTCGCTAGAGATGAAGAGTTGCGCCCCCTCGCCGAGGAGGATCAATATATAGCAACGAGGCGCTCGAGAGGCGCCCCCATCTCGAGATCAAACTCCCTTCGATCTGTCGGACTCCTTCGAACTAAATATCCTCGAAATAATGTGGAAAAGAGGAAAAAGGCTACATCCAGAGGAACTCTATAATGGCGACAGACCCTATCCAAATCGCCTAGGGTTACCTCAGAGGCAACATCGCCTAGACCACTCATATTGGTTGAATGGGGGTAAAACGCAAACAAACGAACATGGGCTCAAAAAAGAGGAAAAAATCTCTATGGCAGGGACGAAGGAGGCATTGCAGAAGGAACGTCGCCCTGACCTTCTTTAAATAGAAAATCCAAAAAGAAACCCCAAATGCCGAAAAATTCCGATATGGGTGCCATAGATAAAGGAGTCCCGCCACGTGGAGCTCCCACAATCGCAGCGATAAACTAGGCGTCTTTTTCTCGAGCCATGGCAAAAAATGATGACGAAATGATGATTTGTTGTTTACGGAGTTATCATTACCTAACCCATCGGATTCCCTTGAATGAGGTTATTCTGAAATTCTAGTCCCTATATCCGAATTTTCACTTCGGACTAGGGAGTGGGGGACATGTGATGAGGGGTAAAATTGTCATTACATTAAAGCCTGTACACATCAACAATTAGGTCAGGTCCAATCCCAACATCTCACTAGCCAGCTATCATAGCCACAAGTAGCGAAAATCAATCGCCTTTAGCAAGGTCGGATCGCCCCAGCGATACAAGCCATTCTCATTTCTCGGTAAGCCGAGGTATCCATACCTCGGCGATACGAGCCATTCTCATTTCTCGGTAAGCCGAGATATCCATACCTCGGCGATACGAGCCATTCTTATTTCTCGGTAAGCCGAGGTATCCATGCCTCGGCGATACGAGCCATTCTTATTGCTGGTGATGTGCCCTAAGCCATCAGGATATTTACTATCATTTATAGTTTTATCTTTATTTAATAAACTATTTTATTTATCATATTATTATTTATGCTCTTCTAACGTGATAAAAAGGTTTCCTTGAATAGTTTATTCTTCCTTGTATCATTTAAGTATGTGACTTAAATAGTGAAACTATAAGGTGATAAGAATACTATTCTAAATTATCCCTAATCATTCATTATATGGAATGATAATGAAGTAAGATTAGTATGTTGGTTGATTGATGATCACGTTTTACTGGTCATGGATATGAGATATCAAGTCAATACATAGATACATGTAAAAGTACATTGTATTGGATCGACCCACCATGAGAGTATCATATGAATTATGTTATGAATACTTCTCTTCATGATGTTGTTATTTTAGTCCTTTGACCTGATGACACTATGGATCCCTACATAGTGAATTTCATGTTTTGATACGGCTCTTCATCATCTTTAACCAGATGATCATAAGACTGTGATTGGATATGGAATAAACTACGTTGAGGGATATGAATGTTCGTGAAGGAATTTGTCCCTCTCATTAATTTGAGAGAGATATTTTGGGCCCTCTTGAAGAGTGAGACTGAAACTGAGAAAAGTACATGGCCATGCCCAAATGAATTGATAAAAGTTATCAGTAACATTTGGTTTATTCAGTCAAACTCTGGAATCAAGAAAACTTATGATTAAACAATCTATGAGTGATGTGATTTATGCCTCATATTTAATCACTAAATATTGTATGACAAAGGGACTAGGTAATTGACATTTACTAGGTAAAGTCGGATCGACGATCTTCACTCAATTTGGGTAGACATAATGTCTTGCTAGAGACCAATTATGTCTTATGGGCTGGAAAGGGTTTTAGTCCTACTGCCAACATTGAGTGAACCTACAGGGTCGCACACAAGGAATGACGCGTATGGGTTATGGGTTTAATTTATATAAACCCAACGAAAATTATTTATATATTTATTATTCTTAAGTATTTAAGATTAATAAATATAATAAATATAATCTTCACTATTGTGTCTTTTAGGAATCCTAATCAGATTAGGAGTCCCATTAATGAGAAGACGTGTCTTTTAGGAATCAATTAGGAGTCTCATTAATGAGAAGATGTGTATTTTAAGAATCCTAATTAGATTAGGAGTCCCATTAATGAGAAGATGTGTCTTTTAAGAATCCTAATTAGATTAGGAGTCATGAGAAGACGTGTCTTTTAGGAATCCTAATTAGATTAGAAATTCCATTAATGAGAAGATGTGTCTTTTAAGAATCCTAATTAGATTAAGAGTCCCATTAATGAGAAGATATGTCTTTTAGGAATCCTAAGAGTCCTATTAATAAGAATATTCTTTTCTTGGAATATGATATTTTTCATTATAAATAGACGTTGTTGCTCTCATCCAAAGAGATATGACGCTTGCCGTCAACATTGGATTTGCAGAGAAACTCTGCGCACCAAAATATAAACGATCTGTCTCATCAATATATATATATAAGGTACGATTCTTATTCCCTAATCAATTTAATTGAAACACATGGATCTTTATGGGGATTTAGGTTATTTTTCCGCTGCATATCTTAAATATTAGACCCCTAAATTCCCAACACTTATATCTCGGTAGCCCGAGGTATCCATACCTCAGCGTCATGAGCCATGAATCCATGATTATATCTCGGTGACTCGAGCCGCCTTTATGCCTCGAAAAACCAAATTGTCCTCTGCCTCGACTAGACCGAAGCACTCAAAATGCCTATGTAGAATCCGGCACGAGAGAGTCCCTATTCGCTGAAACAGAATAAGATTCCAAACAGAGAATCATACCCAGGAGTGGCCTAGAGCCTACGCAATCGTGGAATCCCAAGGCATCAGCCAACTCTCCTAGCCGTCGATCCTCTAACTGATAAGATACAGATCCTACTGATCTCGTAACAAATTCGATTCGAATCCGTTTCAAATCATAACAACTTTTGGCCCCCACGACGCGTCCAGGGAATCAGGTGATCCTCTATAAATACCACAACACTTCAACCTCTCATGTACGCATGAATCACCACACCTTACAAAAACTTATACACATTCACTTGGCTTTACGGAATCGATCACTCCATTAGAGCTCCGATCGAGAGCTTGGAGGAAGATTCTTATGTGAAAAGTCTTCTCCTTACATCTGTCTGCTGTGAATCTCCACTGACTTGGGCGTCGGGGATCTCCACTGAGGTTCCACTTCGGATGTCGAGATCAGAGTTCGGACCCGAAGCCGAAAGCGCACTCGAGTCAGAGAACAAATTTTTATGATAATAAAAATATATATATATATTATTATTATTTCTATCCCCATAAAAAATGAGATGAAATAGGACATCATCATTAAATGATAGAATAAAACTATCATCATCAATGGATTAGTTAAAGGGCGGACAATTGAATAGACATGCGCTGAACGTTACTCCGACGAACTCGACTCCACGGTCGTATCGTACCCCATCCAACGTATAAACAGCCCGCCTAATTTGTTGTTCCCGTGCGGTTCTCTGACCAAGATAACGTGATGCGTCCCAGCAGTCGGCATCCACCCGGAAATTTGGGGGGCAGGAGAATTTCCTTTCGCGATTTCCGCAGGCGTCCGCGACCGAGCGGAAGGTGAGGCGAAGGAGCAACGGAGATCGATGTTTTGAAAATCGGATTAGACAACGAAACGACTTAATATTTAAACAGTAGGTTAATTAATTTGATTAAATAAATTAATTTATTTAAATTAAATAATATTATAATTAATTTTTTATTTATTAATATAAAATAATAAAATATAATATAATTAAAATTAAAAAATTAAAATTTGGATTGAGCAAAATCTGGTCGGTTTAATGAATTTTTTAATTTTTATCGGGTCATATAAAAGTCAACTTCAATAATAAAATTAAACTAGGCTGATAACCGATTTTCAGTTAGATCGATCGGTTCGATTTTCAAAATAATTAAAAGGCCAAGAGTATGGATAAATAATCCAATGCGGACTTACGAGCAGAGCCAACCACATAACATGGTTCTAACTATTTCGGCAGCGCACCAGCATACGATTTTTATCTTTTAAGAGTTTTCATCTTCAGGGTTTGTTAAAATCAACTTTGATGGAAGTATTCGAGGTAGACTTGCTGATTCAACTTTTGTTATCCGTGGATCTGATGAAGCTCTGTTGGCGATGGGGAACTCGGCCTTCTTGACTCTTTTGTTTCTATGGCCGAGCTTTATTCTGCTTGGGCTGTTATCTTTTATACCACTTGTATCCTTCAAGCTAGCAGTCTCTTTATCGAGGGAGACTCTCTTACTGTCATACGATGGCTCAGACAGAATTTTTGCGATCATCCGCCAATGAACTCCTTACTCCATAATATTCGGATTATCTTTCAGGATGTTTATAGAAAGATTCGTCATATCTATAGAGAAGCCAACTCTGTAACTGATTGGATAGTCGTCTTTGTTGCCCATCATTTTAGCTTCTCAACCTGGAACAGTAAAATTTGTACCTTATTGTACTAAAATAAATTTTATTTTTTAATATTTTAAGTTTGATTCGTATTAAAATGATATGATCATTCGTCTGATCCAAAATAAAAATAAAAAAAAAACTTGGTCCAAACACGATTGCTTTTTATAAGAGCCTACTTGCCAACGGGATGGCAGCGGTCACGTCGTGGCACGTAGGGTTTCACGGGCACGTCTTCGAAGCAAAGGCTTTGAAGCCATTGCTGTCATCGAGCTGTTTGGAATATCATGTGGTGTCATCATGCTGGGCGCGTTTCCGTCGAGCAACGAACAATGCGAAAGTATTTGACCTAATGGCTAAGCATCAACGTAACCAACAAGGAGGGGGAGTTTATGCTACAAAACTATTAGAAGACTTGAACTATAAATTGATGCATTGTTACCAATAGTAAAGCTTTTGTTTGTAATGCTTTGAATAATAAAACTTTGCTAGTTGATGTTGTACAGAAAAAGAAAAAAAAAAGATTGCATCAAGAGGTGTCAAATGAACCAGCACAGTTAAATAATTAGACTGACTTGATTTTCACTCCTCAATACAAGAGGAGCGAGATACAAAGGATACATATATAAGAGAGACTAAGGCTGTGTTTGATATAGTGGATAAGGGGGATATCTCCTAAATATTCCCTCTTATCCTCAAATGCTATAGCTACAAGGGATAGTGCTGAAAAAGTTTAACTAGAGGGGATAACCCATATTTAACCATGGGTTATCCCCTGAACTTATTCCCTAGGAAACTTAGGAATAACTAAAGTTATCCCTTGATGGCAGAGTGGTAATTTTAAAAAGGTGCTTATTCCCTCAGCTATCCCCTGGATAAATGCTATTCTGTACATTTATTCAGTGATAGCTATCAAACACAGCCTTAGTTTAAGGGTGAACATGAAAGAAGCATATGAAAGATGAGTGAGTTAGAGAGGAGTAAAACACATAAGTTACTTAAAAAAGACTAAGTTACAAAGCTACGTTAATGGTAAGGTTTTTTATTTGATTTTGAAATTTGAATCCTTACAATTGTCGTTCCCCTCCATATTTATAATACTCTAACAAAAACTACAAATGGTAACTGCTAGAACCTTTCAGTAATCTTTTTTTTAATTATGATGATCATAGATAATTTTTTTTGGACCTGGTTTATAAAAACTTCTCGTAGTTCAAATTATTATTTTTAAATTTTTTTTTCAATTGCAACTTACATAGTGTTGACTCAAGCCATCGGATTTCTTTTGGCTTAGTTGACTGAAGATTAGTGAATGCCTCATGTACCCAAAAATAAATAATGATCTTTGTTGATTGAAGATTAGTAATTTTTTGATCCAATGATTTTTTTTATTTACTTTTTAAACGACTGAAATACAATGCTAACACTAATACAGTTTCTAATATTTGTTATTATTTAATAATTATATTTTAAAATATTATTACTCATCAAATTAAGAAAGTAATGTTAGCAATAAAAATGATAGAATAAGGCATTGCAAGGTGCTTCTACCTTAATCAAAAACAATTATCATAAAGTATTTTAATTTATAAATTATTTATTTACAATTTTAATCCAAATTTTTAATAAATATTATTTTTATGTCTTACAAATATAAATTTTTGTGATATCATTATATGATATGATAATATCTATTAATCTCTACATATTATTTACTATAATAATTATTATATTATAATATTATAGTATAATTATTTTCATATTTTGAATTTGTGACCTTTTAAGTTTTTATGAGCACATTCAACATAAGTTTTGTCATGAAGATTCTAAATTTAGCCTTTGCATCAAACCTTTTTTTTTTTTCCCACTTGCGGAAAAGCAAAATGTTGTCTCAACGTTTTTATCAAATATCACAAGATGACCCAAAAGTAATTCCAACCCTTTCAGAAAGGTTAAAGTGCCTTTTGGACTGGATTTCCTACTAGATTTGTGGATTGGGTATAATCCATATCAATGCAGCACCTTCTCAGTGTGAATCACGTGACTTAGGTAGTGTTTGATAGAAAAAATATTATCCATGGATAAATATAAGGGATAGAGTTTGTCCTCTGGCTATCCCTAGGGATATCCTTTGACTATCCCATTGATCATATCAAATGCAAAAAGGTAAATCCATAGGATAACTTTTTTTACTTTTATTTGGAGGGATAACCAGCTATTTCTACATTCTCTAGAAATAAATTGAGGGGATATCCCATGGTTAACCATGGTTAACCATGGATTATCCCTTTGGTTAACTTTATTCCCAACTATCCCTTAGGTAGTGTTTGATAGAAAAAATATTATCCATGGATAAGTGTACGGGATAGAGTTTGTCCCCTGGCTATCCCTAGGGATATCCCTTGGCTATCCCATTGATCATATCAAATGCAAAAAGGTAAATCCATAGGATAACTTTTTTTTACTCTTATTTGGAGGGATAACCAGCTATTCCTGCATTCTCTAGGGAATAAATTGAGGGGATATCCCATGGTTAACCATGGTTAACCATGGGTTATCCCTTTGATTAACTTTATTCCTAGCTATCCCTTATAGTTATGGCTTTTGGGAATAAGAGGGGATATTCAGGGGATATCCCCTCTTATCCCCTATTTCAAACACTACCTTATAGTTATGGCTTTTGGGAATAAGAGGGGATATCTCCTGAATATCCACTCTTATCCCCTATTTCAAACACTACCTTAAAGAAATAAGAAGAAGAAAGAAATCTCTATGGATTAATGTTCTCCTCCCAAAGATTGATAGTCTCACAAATTTTGATTTGGTTCCTTGGAAGACGGTTGTATTTGGATGGGCTCTTTGTGAGGTAGGACTCGAATTCGGTATTATTTGGATGCCTTATCCTTGATTGGAATAGAACCTTATTCCATGCTATTTCCTCAAACAAAAAAAATGGTGGACCTCCTAGGAATCGATATTTTGACCAAATATTCTTATTCTGAAATTCGTATTCCATGCTCTCCCATGGAATAGCCCTATTCCCACTTACCGTATTCCAAGGACAGTACTTGAAAAAAAAAAAAAAAAGACTATTATCCGCTTTTTGATTCATCGGCCATTTTACTCGATCCCTTCTAATCTTCTCCCCAAGGTTAGGATTTCAGAAACCTAATATATGTACATAATCCATTTTTTCTTACTAATCGTTACTAATATATGTACATAATATATTAGTAATCCATTTTTTTTCTTGCTAACCGTTACTAATATACGTACATAACATGCAAACTTTTAATAGATCACATTAATAAAAATAATTTATTTAAGTAATTATATTAATAAATAAAATGATAATTCATTTCCATCTTTATCATTTGGTCAGAGGTATTTTTGAGATTTATAAAAAATCTTCATTTATTCCTAATGAAATACAAGCTTATTCCTATGTCATCCAAACATCACTTGAAATAACACTACATTAATTGCACTGGAATAAGGTGGAATACTAGATTTCAAACCAAACAAAAATTTGGAATAACAAGGAAATAAGTAATTTCTGAAAAGTTCGTATTTCTATTCATGTAATAACTTTTTGACATCCAAACACTACCGAAAAGGCCAAGAAGCCTGATTCCTGCTAAATAATTCAACGTAAATATCCAAAACAAGCTCTAGTCCTAAATTTCTGAAGGAAAGAATTTTATGCACCATGCGGTGCACGTCGCGTGCATCGCATGCGATGATTGACATACATTCATGCGATCGCACATGTCAAAAAAAGTTTTATTTTTTTGCGCATCCATGGGCTGCCCACATATGCACTGTTAATTAGCATGCATATGGTGTGCGTGCTTCTGCACTATGTGGTGCAGGAGGACTTTTTAATTTCTCAATATCATAAGGTGGCACAATTGAACGCCAATCAACATAAACCGACTGGCAAAATGATCATAATATATTAGGCTTCCTGAATTCATTGGTGCTTACACCCATGGATGAGCTGCTTCAAGACGGAGGCAGTGGAGGGTTTAGCAACCTTGGATGCTAGCCTAGTGGTGTTGGACTAGTACTACAAAGGGTAAGAACCAGAGGACAAGCAGAAAAAGATCAAATGGACCACTTTAGGCAGCATACGGCTGTAATAATGCCAATGGCGTTAGTAGCAGCACTTTTTTCCACCCATGAGATCATGCAGGAAGGATGAACGTTCCCATTTAATAAGATTGGCAACATAACAATTTTTTTAACTCTAAATTAATTAGAGCCAATTATATATATATATTTTTTTATTTATATTTTTATATAATATAAATTTTTTAATTTTTTATTTTTTTATATGATTTTTAATTTATTTTTAATTTTTTTCTCTTTTTATGTATCAAACCACTTCTTCGTACATATGCATCTTTAAGATTTATGTTGCATATATTTGAACTATTTAAATTATTATTTTTAATTATTTTTTAATTAAACTATCTCTATTTTTTTATGAATAGTTTTTATTTTTTATTTTATTTTTCTTATATTACTAAACATCTATCTTAATATTTTTTAATTCTCCACATTCATCTTATATACGTATTTTTTCTAACTGTCCAACATTATGTACCATAAAATATAGCTAGTTTTATGCTGTTTTATAAAATTTTTCCTTCAACTTAGCATATACGATCACATAATATTTCAACGCATTGCTTCATTTTATCCAACTGCTTTAATTCTATGGACAACATTATTCTTAATTTCTCTTTTCTTATAAATAATTGATCTTAAAAATAAAAATAATTATTTTTAATAGCTTCATGGTTCCCAATTTATACTTACATTCATCTTCATTTCTAACTATACTAAAATGCATTCTATATATATTTTTATATTATTTAATTTAAAATTTTTAGATTCTAATATATTTTGACATGATTCGAATTTATGATTAACTTTAACATTAGTTTCATGTGCTAGTACTATATTATTTGATTATAAAATATTATTCTAAATATATCTAATAAATTTATTATAACTAAAACAAATTAAAGATCCTAGCCAAAAGAAGATCCATCTCTGCTTGCGTGTCCCGGGCACCATATTCAAATAGAAAAATAATGCGTTATCGAGCGCCCAAGGATACAAATACTTGATGAGCTTGAAGAATCTGACTATTAGTACGCTTCAGTAGGCCTGATGCCCTCATATGAATTACACAAAAACATGAAGGATTGTATCATGCCATTGTCCATTTAGTTTAATGTCAGAATTAAGACCAAAATCAGATTTAGATTTCATTAAAATTGTATCAAAATTGCTCATCCAAATTAGAATCATATCGAACCTTATTAATAAAATCAAAATCTATGGAATAAAATAATATTAATTGTAATTGTTTGTTTAAAATAAAAAGTATTTTGTTTAGCCAATGGTTAGAAGATGAGCATGATTGGTTCATCTTCTTAACTTTTTTTTTTTTCTCTAAAATCAGAAAACGAAAAACACCATCGGAGTTTTATTTTTTTAGGTGTGATAATTATGATATTTAGGCATTCATCCTATTGCAAATCAGATGGGAAGAAAAAGAGAATGTGAGTAATAGTAATTGCAGATTACAGCTGATCCGTAATTTTGAGTAAGGAATCAAATTTCTATTTTTTTTTTTTAAAAAAAATTCATTGCAGATTAAATAGTAATTGGATTTCAATTTTACTCAAACAAACTATTGAAATTGGAATCAATGATTTTTCCTACCCATTCCAAAGTTTCATTTTTACTAATCAAACGGGCAAATTTTGACAAATAGAAAAGAAGAAATTAGCACTTGGTTGTGCGGAAAATAACATGGCCACGACCACTTCTCAAAAAATCTGCACGGCATTTTCGCTGCAATTAATGCGCGTTCTTTTATCCATCGATTGTTGATTCCCAAGTTCAGGCTTTTGGCCGAACCATGCATCTGATCCAGCCTTCAGCTTTCCAACAGCTCCACAATCGCATCACAAAAGCTCGACGCTTTCTATTTTAATTTTTACCTGCCTTTTTGAATCAGACCCATGACCAATCAAATGCCGCAAACACTGGAATCATGGTACTTATAGAAAGTCACCATCCGAGTTTCTATCAGCCGGATCCAGCTTGAAAGTCCAGCGAAAAGATTCTAAATTACCCTACGAAATCCACCATGCCATACAATTGTTCCCGTATCACAGACAGAAATTTTTCCTTCAGCAGCTGGCTACAAAAATAATCCAATTTTCCACATGAAAATTAACGTAGGTCCCAGCAATAATCGTTCCGCATTAAAATTAAGGTTGCTAAGAAATCAAATGGCCTATAAGGAGTAGTCTGTAAAAGAAAAACTAAATGGCCATATATTTCTTTCTTCTTGCTTCCTTTTTAACATGTACATGAGCTAAGAGTCGACGATGAAGCAGACAAACAGATGATGCGAGGGAAGAAGAACAGATCATCAAGGAGAGAAGATGGTAGCCAAGCCCTGGTCAACCGTCATCTGAAAGGGAGGACCATAGGACATTAGATACCCCTGCTGATTGTTGTCATTGATGGTCTCCCCTAGCGATGACCTCTCCATCGCAATCGATGATGCCACCCCTGCTAGGATCCCCAACTCGCTGACCAGGCTCTAACCGGAATGCTTTCACCTGTGAAACAAATAATGAAAACACTGTGAACGAGATTCTCATCTTTCATGTGAATAATGCACCTGCTACAAGCGTGCCCAGGAGAAGCTTGTTAAGTGAAAAAATGGAAATGAGTATGGCTTATGTTGGGGCAAAATGTTGAGGATGACCCCACTTCAAGATTTGAACTCCAGATTCCCCACTGAGATAGCACTCAAGACAAATAAGTGTGACTTTCGGAGCATTTGGTAATAAACAATTAGCTACATTATCTCCAAAATTGCAATCCTGGATTGGATTTGACTGCTTGAGTCAAATGGTCATCATCAAATTGAATTTACTAAATCTTATAATTTCATTACACTGCTTTTCGGTCATATCTTTAACATCATATTCATGCATGCCTCTTCCAATTAATTAGTATTGTCATAGAACAAACTATTGACATCCTAACAGAACAGAGAGTATAAGAGAGAAAATGGCTAATGATTATGAACTACATTTTTGGCAGGGCAAACACAACAAGAGAACCACATGTTGCTTTGAAACTGACATTACTGTTGCTGTTAAATATCACCGACATCTTTAAGGATCTCTCGGTCCTTTGTGCTCTACGATAACACTCAATATATGAAACTTTTCGTCCCCTGCTGGATATTTTTTTACTTCTCTCCAAGTTTTTCCATCAACCGGTTATGCATAAATTAGCTTTGATAGGCTAACTTTCTGTGCATAAACCCACATGTTCTTTAGGAGAACTTTTATAACATCCTCAAGGAACTAAATGAATAAATAAATAAATAAAACTGAAAAAAGAGAGCTGTGGGAAACTGCACATCTTTTTTCTTTTTTCCTGAAACATGAGACAGTCATTAAGAGAACCATACGTACCTTCAGATATGTGACATATGGTGATTTCACATGACTTCCATCACTCATTTTTAATAGCAATGATAGAAGGGCTAATTTTGGACAATCCCTTGATTAAGACTGCATCCAAGCACCCATCTGAGAACTGCATCACAATCAAGAAGGATTGTCATGATTAGTTGTTCAAATGAGAAACTGACACATGAAACAAACATCAAGTAGTTTGTTAATCCAACATTCTCATAGACAAAAGGAGTAGCATTTCAAGACATGTCATGTCTCTTCTGAGTTGAAATGAATCAGCCATCTCTGTGATTTAAAAAAAAAAAAGAAAATCACACATGCAAAAACCAATTGTTTCTGATATGTGGATTACTGAAAGAATAAAAGAAAAGAATTTATTATTTTCCTTTCCTGGTGTAAATACAGTGCCACATGTAGAAATGTAGTCTTTAGGATCTTATCAATCTAACAATATAAAAAGAATTCTATGCATGTTCATGACTCAGATACCTGCTCATTTTGTTGACAGGGAATAAAACGTTATTATGTCATGCTGTAATGAGAAATGAATAAATATAGATAAGAATATTGCAATAACAAGAAAGAAACTACCTTAGCTTCAGGTGCTGGCATAAGACCTTCAGAGGTCCAAGGCACATTGTTAATCAAAACTGAAACAAAAGGGCCATCAATTGACCTCCATTCCAGACCATCCAAGGAAGCCATAGGGCCTGGGTAACCACATGATTTAACATTAGCATTATTTACTTGGCCTTGTTCAGCTAGCACGGTGGTACCCAGGCAGCTGCTGTGTTGCTTTGTAGGCTTCCCCATATGATTCATATTCAGGTGCAGGTACAAATTGAACACTTCCATGGTATCTTCGCAACTTCATTAACCGCAGGAGAAGCTAGAAGCATGTAAGAATTAGAACATGAAAAATATCAATCATCCGCAAGAAATTAGCCAAATAATTAATGTCATGACAGAAGAATTAAATCTTTTAAATTTTTCAGAATTACATTAGTTCAGCAAAATGAGCATCGTCCCTCTTTTTTTTTTAAAAAAAAAGCAGTATAACATTCTACACAATATTGACTTAGATACTTGGATTATGTTACAGTTCAAGAGATATAAAATAGTACCAAGAGAAAATCTCAAACAATTGTACATACATAAAAGTCAAGACGGGCTCTTCCCAGCCACCTATACTTCTCAGATTCGATGTCAACATCAGCCACAAAACCTGCAGGTAGCCATTAAATGACATATACCACAAAATTCACCTTTACTTTTCGTCAAAAAAGACCTCCACAGTGGTTGACTACTTCTAACAAAAATCATTGACCATCAATCATTTAATTTGAAGTCTCTGATTTTTTTTTTGCATACCCCAAGTAAGCATCAAGACGCTAAAGAACTTTGTCTCTCCTTGCAAAACAACAGCAACATCAAGTGGGCGTTTGTGACCTGGAAGATTGGAAGGCAAATGCTATTGGAGAAATGTATTTTCATCACAGTAACATAAAAAATGACAGCATTTTCCAATGCTTGGTGCTTAGATGAACCAAACATAACAGTGTGATGCAAAAGGCAACCTCTGATAACTGCAAATGTAGCACTGGACACAGAGTACGAATCACCAACTGAATCCAGAAGTGATTTTGCCATGCCGTTCCCTGTGCCTGCAATGGATGTTCTACATTAAAAATCAAAATGCATGAAAAAATACAATATCATAAACATAATATCTTCAGAGTACAATCGTAGAGTTTAAATGACGAGCTCCTGAGACGAGAAAGAAGGCGAAGATTCTTGTAATTATTTACAATTCCAATTGAGAATGCACATTTAATAGATTATAGTAATTATAGACATGGTAGCGTCTAGAAACTATGGCCTTGAGCAAGTCTAAGCAAATTCTGTTTTCTCTAGCATTGGAGAACTACCGTCTATTTTGGCTTTTTTTAAGTAGAAACACAAATACGCAGCTTTTTATACGGAATCTGTTATGCTGCACAAAATTTAGGTAAATTCGTGCATTTTCATTCATATTGCACATAGAACTATATTCTCACACCTCATGTGATCATGGTAACAAACCCATTATGCTGCGATATTACTCCATTATGATGATGGATGTGCTTAACACATTGGTTCCACCAGAAGAAGACTGAAAATAATCCAGATGTTCATAAGTAAATCACCAACACTCCTTTAAATACATTCAATAAATTTTTCCAACTTTCAAAGTCTTCCAACCCGATACTGCTTACCTTACCTATATAATTAAGATATGACCAGCATCTATAACACTGCATTCGGTACGCAGGATGAGATAGAATAAAAGTGAGGACAGAATAAGATAAAAATTATACTATCTTATGTTTGATAGAGAACAAAGTAACAAACAAGATAGGACAAAAGTTATCATATCCTATATCTGATGTCAGGCTAGATTGCATAAGATTATTGATATACTTTTCTAGTTCAACAATTATACTTTTAGAAAGAAATAGTAGCCATTACTATGGATAAAGGTCAAAAAAGAGAAAATAAAATTGCAGTCGGATATGATAAAAATAAAAATACTTGTTTTGATGGGATAAGTTATGCCCTTTCAACATAATTAGCAATTCTGTGGGACAAAATTTTGTTCTATCCTTATGAAAACAAATGTGAGAAACGGCTTAAAAAATCCTATTTTCCTTCTAATCCGGTATACCAACCAAGTTATAAATATTTTCATCCAATTTACAACGCTTTGTAAGCCCCACTGATATGTGAGGAGATCAACAGCTCAAATTAGACATCTACTGGCCAATTTGAGCGTCAAACTCTACTGACACACTAACTCAAGGTCCTGGATGCACCATTTTGGTCAAGGACCAGGCTAGAAGGGTCAAATTTTGGTTAATTAGGCTAAAATCAGGTAGTGGGAAATCAAGTCTGGTTAACTAACCAAGCCAGGAGGTTAAACAGAGCCAACGCCTAGCCCATTTGCTCTAGATTCAGGGAAATCCCAAACGAACATTCTAAGCCTTTGGCTAAGCAGAGAAGGCAAGCCCGAGCATAGCCTAGTTAGAATATGTTAATATTACTTTAAGCATTGATTTATAGTAATATGGGAATTTACTTTTTTTATTGGAGATAACTCCATGCCTTCAAAAAAACATAAATGTCCTTTTTTTTTTGAGGAAGCAAAAAACATAAATGTCAATAAGGTAAAACAGCAATTTAATAGTTCATACTATGTGAACAAAACATACCTGCCGGAATAATCCCAAGAGGCATTTTGATTGCAGTTTCCCAGTCATCTCTTTTCAGCAAGCCATTGACAACCTGCTCAAAAAAGATAAGATGAATAAGAATATGGAAAGGGGAAGTTGGAAAAAAAAATGAAGCTACTGAATCAGCCACTGGGAATGACAACTCTCCCTAGTCAGCCATACAGGAAGCATTAAAAGAGTATAAATCATGGAACACCATAAAACAAGAGATAGGAACTGGATGATTTATATTGGAAAATTGTTGCCACACAAAATTTAATTTTGAAGTTACTGATGTGCGACTATAACAATGCTGACACAACCAATCCTTAGAAACATAGTCCATAGAACCTAGAGAATATAAGTTCTGCACAGCAGCAGAAAACTCAGAAAAGTCAACATAAAACTCAATCAACTCAACTTAATTACTCAACTCATCTAAGCCTTTTCCCAACTACATGGTTGGTTACATGAATCTACTTCCTCCACTCTGCTCTATTCAGGACTAAGTCGATACTTAAATTATAAATAGTTATATCTTTTTTAATTATTTTTATCCATATTAGTTTAGGTCCACCTCTACCTCTATCCTTATCATGGATTGTTAAAGATCATTCTTTTTAACTTTTTAACTGGAGCATCTAAAGGCCTTCGTTGTATATGCACAAACACCGTAATCAATTTTCTCTCATTTTATCTTCAATTGAGGCTACTTCTGTCATTTTTTGTAAATATTTATTTTTAATTTTATCTTTTAAAGTTTTACCATATACCCATCGTAACATGTGCATTTTGCTATACTTAATTTTTTCACATGTTGTTTCAGTATTGCCCAACACTCTGTGCCATATAGCATAGCTGGCCTAATAGCAATTTTATAGAATTTTTCTTTCAATTTTAATAGGATGCATCGATCATACGATACTCCCGAAGTACTCCACTTAATCCATCTTGCTTTAACTTTATGACTCACATCTTCACCTATTTCACCTTCTTACTAGATAATTGATCCAAATACTTAAATTTTTCACTCCTTGATATCTCTTGACTTATAATCTTTACTGCTTCTTCATTTTATTTTTACTTACACTAAAATTACATTTCATGTATTCAGTTTTAGTTCTACTAATCTTAAAACCTTTAGATTTTAAAGCCTCTCTCAAATCTCTAGCTTAGCATTTACTCCAGATTTAGTTTCATCAATCACTATATCGTTTGCAAATAATATATCATGAGATATCATCTTGAATATATTTGGTTAATTCATCCATAACTAATATAAAAAGATACGGACTTAAAGCAGATCCTTTATGTAAACCTACATAATTGAAAAATTCACTAGTTTCTCGTATTGTTATTTTAACAATAGTTATTACTCTATCATACATATCTTTTATCGATTATATATACCTTTTGGTAACTCTTTTTTTTCTCTAAAACCTACTATATTATTTCTCTAGGTACTCTATCATATACTTTCTTTAAATCAATAAAGACCATATGAAGGTTCCTTTTCTTTTATCTATACCTCTCCATTAATCTTCTTAATAAATAAATAGCTTTCATGGTCAATCTTACAAGCATAAATCCAAATTGATTATTTGACACCAAAGTTTCAGCTCTTATTTGATTTTCTATTACTCTCTCCCATAATTTGATTATATGACTCATCAACTTAATCATTTTATAATTTGCACAGTTTTGAATATCTCATTTATTTTTATATAGATATTATTAATATACTTTTTCTCTAATCATTCGGCATTTTTTTAATTGCTACAATCCTGTTAAATAAATTGCTTAATCACATGAAAGATTGCATCTGGCCCTAATGCCTTTACATTTTTTAGCCTCAAGCATGTTAATCTACGAAAAGTCAACATAAATTTTGAAAAATCAACAACATGCTCGCTTCCACATTATGACAGTTTGGGTCTGATGTTAGATGAACCGCTTTACAAAAATGTTCCACACATTCAAAGGAAAAGAAGCAACAACCAACCTCCACAAGAATGCCATCACCGCTAACACACACAATCCCATCATATTTTTGAAGATCCAATGAGCAGGCAATTTCTTGAGCATGAAGCTGATACTTTGTCTCTGAAGAAAAGCAGAGCCTAAGAAGTTAATAACACAGTGTGTGTGCGCGCGTGCGCGTGAGAGAGAGAGAGAGAGAGAGGTTGGAAGCTTCCAACCTTGCGTTGTATAAGTAATATCAGCGGCTTCAAGAAGCGGGCTTGACTTCATTGTGGAAGATCTCCCGTCCACATTTCTTCCCACCAAAGGGATTTAGAATAATCAATAACCTCTTTGGCCGACCTATTATGAAAGATGATAAGATTCTATTTTAGCAAAATCACCAGAAATTAAGCATGAATGTTCTTATTTACTTGCAAATCAGCACATATTAACAGAAAATCCATCGTATTTTATATACAATGGGAACTCATAGTGATAATATGAACCCGATGAAATGGCAGAAAAGAGAAAAAAGTTTATTGTTTACAACCATATAGAATAGTATTTGCATGAAAAATTTATAACTTCTTTATAAATTCTGCAACGCAGATCATCAATCTGATCTCGTTTAATTTGTGGACTCAGAAATCAAGAAAACGCAACTTTACCTTTAGAAAGAGTTCGTAAGCTACAGGATTAGTTCAACCACATCCATGCAAATACTAAGTCTCGCGGAAAAGAAGGAAGATAAACATTTAAAAACTCATCCTTTGAAAAAAAAGGTAAAAGTTCTGAAAAGGCGCTTCCGTATGCACATTTTTTATATATTTTTAGCTCTCAAAAAATTCAGAAAATTATCTCTAAGAGAATTTGTGAATATAAGCAAAACAAACAGCTTAAAAAATTCCCTACAAGAACACAGGAAAATTGTAGGTTTTTTCCTCTCCTCGTGGACAAAAAGTATCTCTGTATCAAGCTGAAAATTTTAGACTCTAATTCCACAAAATGAACAAAGAGAATTCTTGCAACCAGTCGTCCAGATTTTTTTAAAAAATCGCCTCTGACGATTTTATAGGAAAATCTCAAAATTGTACCCGAACAAAAAGGAAAAAAAGCTTCCAGCAAGTCTTTTCAACGTAGGTAAACAAAATTTTTGATGATTGTACAAAAAATCGGAAGGAAAAGGAAAAAAGAAGAAGCCTCTTTCGAAAAGAAAAGTTCCAGAAAGATTACTTATCATAGATAAATGTAGCCATCCCAAGAAAATGAAGCCCCCCCCCCCACAAAAAAAAAAAAAAAAAAAATCAAGGAGACTTTCTCTTGTTTTTGGATGAAAGAGGAGTAAGAGGAATTTCTCACTAAGAAAAAACTCTCCAGAGAATCGAAGCAATTGTATCTTCGCGACTATAAATTAAGCTATCTTTCTCCGATAAAAAACGCAACGAAAACACAGAAAATTAACACAAAAAGAATATCTTTTCCGATCAACGAAGAAAAACTAAACAACCGAAAAATCCTAGCGCACTACCAAGGGAATTGATGCAATCCCTCAGCCGCTCGCTCCATTGAATCGCGGCATCTTCGGTCGGCAGCTCCAGGACATAGTCTCTCCTCGTCTCCTTCCCGAAGCTCCTGCCGCCGCCGGAAACCCCTTCGAAGGACCCCGCGAAAGCCCTGAGCGTAATTCTCAGCCCCTCGGCCTCGAAACCCAGCACATCTGACTCCACGGCCAGGCACCGCTCGCCGCCGTCGCCGCCCCTCCACTGGAGCGTGCCGTCGGCGGCCAGGCGTGCCTTCGTCGGCACCCCGTTCACCCGGATCGACTCCGTGAGGGTGACGGCTTCCACTTTCTCCGCCATCGCTCTTAGGCTCGGCTCCAAACGGTGGGCGGGGGTTGCGAGGAAGCGTTGGCGCTCGGATCGCAGCGGAGGATTTTGGCTTTAAAGATAATGCGAAGAGGAGGCAGCAGCAGACGGAGAGTGAACTATTGTCCAACGGGTGCATAGAAACTTCTATGCGTCCATAGACATGCTCTCCTCATGACGGGTTTTTTTTTAAAAAAAATAATAACAGGGAAACTTGACTTTCTTTATTTGTCCACTCAAAAAATCTCGATGCTGCAATTTTCGTGGTGCATTTAATTTTTAAGAATAGTTTTATTTTTTATTTTTATAAAAAAAATATATCTAATTAAATAATAATTAAGCAATGCTTATTATGTTAATAAATATTAAAATATTTGTAGTTTGACTGAAGAGACCTGGAGAATCGTCGAAGCTTCCCTGAAGGTGATGGTATGGCGGGAAGTCGCAAAGGCGCACCAGCGAGCCGTCGGCTTGGAAATGGAAGGGAAAGGTGGGAGGTTGACACGTGCCGTTCCCTTCCCTCAGAAGTGCCAAAACGGGACGGAATAGTTTATTTACTCCGGTTGGTATCTGGGCACCGCCGCGGCAACCTTTGTTTTTTTTTTTTTTTTTTTTTTTTTTTTACAGGCATGCGATCACATCATTTTAGAGCAAGTCAAACCCAAAATATCAAAGTACAATTTATAAAATAATAAAGAAAGGGATATCAGTATGCCAAATTCACTATTCAATCGACGAGCAATAAAAGATGCAACCCAATCAACCGCTACATTGGCTTCTCTATAGGCATGATGAATCACAGTGGCATAAGTAGTCTGCAAGAGACTCTAATATCTTTATCAAGGGGTTTAAAAGAGAATAAGAATCCTCAACCTGCCTGATCCATCTGATAATCGTAAGAGAGTCTCCCTCAATAATCAATCTACGATGGCCCATGTGTCGAACAGTATGAGTGATGCCAGCCCATGCAGCCTGGAGCTCCGTCATAGGGACCGAGATATCAATAGAGCTATACCTACCAGCCGCAAGTAACTGACCCTTAGAGCCACGAATGACAAACCCAGAACCAGCAGAACGATCAGAGACGGAACCATCAAAGTTCACTTTGACGAAACCTGGGGTGGGGGCTCCCAAGAGACAAAGACCGTAGAACGGTGCACTGCCAAAGCAGCAGGGGAGTCCCAGTGACCAGATCCATCAATGTGAATACCAGAAGAATAGTGAGTGTACTCCCGGGCATGAAAGAGAGCACGCCGGATAACCACCTATGGTAAAGCCGTCTCCTCAGCAAAGATAATATGGTTCCAGATCAGCCAAATATGATAAGCCAAGTAGACCGAGATAACACCCTGAGAGCGGGGACCAGTCTGGGTAATCACCCTGATAGCATGCAGAAAAGAAAGCCGAGCAGGTCCATCCTCCAGTAACCAAGGGGTAAAGTGGGTCATCTGCCAAATTGAGCCGCACGAGAGCACATGAATATAACATGATCCACGGATTCATTCTGCATCCCGCATATCGGACAGAGAGGCGAAATAGAGAGACCATGATCAGCCAATAGGTTACAGGTACGTAGGTGATCCCATCTGAGCTTCCACAAGAAAAGCTGGACCCTAGGATGAACTAGCAAATTCTATATCCATGCAATATCAGCTAAGCCCAAGGACGGAGATCGGTATCGGGCAACCAGGTCCCTAGTGGGGGCGCAAGGAAGACAGGAACGACGCCAAAGTCTAGTATCCGGGCCAGCAAAAAAGGAAGAGGCACGGCAAGAATCCTCTGCGCCAGCTCAGTCCCACATAGCTGAGACACAATAGGGTCATTCCATCCACCACTGTCCTGGCAAATCAAAGATGAAACATGCAAAGAGGGTTCAACTTCAGAGCTAATAAAAGTCGGCCATCGAGAAAGAGGGAGATTAGCTATCCAAGTATCCTGAATAATATCAACTGAAGTCCCATCCCCAATCATACACTAGATATCAGTCATAACAGTTGGAGCAGCCTGGCAGATCGCGCGCCAAAAAAAGGAACATCCACGGGGAGAACTGATAACCGAGTCAGAAGTCCATGCTCCATATCTGCCATGCATGACAGAACTCTAGAAACAATGAGGGTCCAAAAAGAATCGGGAAGCATGCCTCGCAATAATAGCCTCATGACGGAGCATCAAAGATAGAATCCCTAACCCGCCCTCAGAGATCGGCAAACAAACAATGTCCCAAGCCAAAGATGAACACCACGGCCCCCCTGCATAGATGCCCAAAGAAAATCTCCAATACGTCTCTTAATCCGATGGAGACAAGTAGTCGGGATCATAGCATTGGATAATAGATAGAGGGACAGCAAAGTAAGAATAGATCGGATCAGGGTAATACGCCCCAGCATAGAAAGACCCGAAACCTGCCAGCGATCCAATCGATCAGAAATCCGACGGTCTAGGTCTCCAAAATCCTGCTGACGAGGCTGCCGGCTCGTAATGGGGATCCCAAGGTAGATCAGACGATCAGAGAAAGTGGAAATTCGTAACGCCTGAGAGATGGCAGCACGATGGCGAGGAGAGGTCGATGGGCTGAAGCAAATAATAGATTTCTGCAAGTTGACCCGCTGCCCCGAATTCCGACAATAAGACTGAATGATAGCAGCACAAGTGGTTGCATTCTGAACTGGCACTGGGCTAAGCAAAATGCAGTCATCAGCAAAGAGCAGGTGGGTAAGAGAAGGTCCGAGTGGCCCCGGCATATAAGGCAACAAAAAAGACTCCCCAACCGCCTGGTGAAGCGCACGAGAGAGATCATCAGCACAGAATAAAAGGAACGAAGATAGAGGGCATCCCTGTCGGAGACCAACAGCAGAGGAAAATACTCAGTCGGACTACCATTAATAAGGATAGAAAATGTAGGCCCTTGAACACAAGCCATAACCCATTCAATGAACAGCTTAGCAAACCCAAACACCCTCAAAGTCTGTCGGAGAAAAATCCAGCTCATCCTATCATACGCTCTCTCCATGTCTATCTGGGCAGCCATAAGAGGCCGCTGACGATTGGCACGCTGGAGGTCGTGCATAAACTCCTGGGCAATAAGAGCATTATCAGTGATACTGCGCCCACGAATAAAAGCTCCCTGCTCCGGAGAGATAAGACGGGGGATCACTCCCTGCATACGAGAGATCAAGATACGAGCGCAGACTTTGGTGGTACACAAGCTGATTGGCCTAAAGTGCTGGGGGAGTAAAGCATTAGCTCTTTTAGGAACAAGGGCAAGAAAAGTCCTTTGCCAATCAGGAGGAATAGTTCTAGTAGAAAAACATGCCGTATAGCCGAGATAACATCCTGCCCAACAATATCCCAGTAGTGGCGAAGAAAAAAGGCGGAAAGTCATCTGGCCAGGAGCTTTATCTGGCCCCAAAGCCCACACCGCAGAACGAATATCTTCCACTTGGATCTCTCGAATCAATAAATTATTATCACTCTCAGAAACCCTGGCAGCTCCGATAGCAGTGATAATAGAGGAGTCTGAGACTGACACCTTCGACCAACGAGATTAAAAGAAACCTTTGTTCAATAGCTTGAAGCGGATCAAGCTCCGATCAATTCCCTCCTCTCGACGGATCTACCCCGCAGAACATGCATAATTTAAATTTATCATATTTATCAAAAAATTAATTTAATGGCCGATTAAATGACGACATTGATGATCCATCATTCTGAGTTTTAATTTTAGAAACAAAAATTTTTATTCTATTATATTTAAGTAAATTATATTTTTATTATTAAAATTAACTCGCATTGAATTGATGTAATCGTCTCTGTATAATAATAATAATAATAATAAATAATAATAAAAGTTTACAATGGATCAAGCCCTGTCGTCTGCGAACGCAAGAGCCCCATTTGCCTGTCCGGTGTGCTTGGCAGCACATGCTTAAAGTCCCTTAAACCGGCACATGGCCGCGGATCTTTGCCTGGCTTACCTAATATATATAAGCTATTTTAAATTCAATAAAACATTTAATTTTATAAACCACTAAAATTTTAACTTCACGCGTTGAACACATTCTCGTAATATATATATATATATATATATATATATATATATATATATATACACGTATTAAGAACGACGCGCGGCACGTATCTCAAATTCTAGACGTCCATCCCTTCTTTTGCGCGTCTGCTTTCCTCGTGGAGGAAAGAAGCGCGAGGCACCGTCTTCGGTTATCCGCACTCGCGGTGCACACAGCAATCAGCGCACGAACGAAGTGACGCACGCACATGGGATCACTTTTGCTACGGTGATGGGGACACGGACCATTCTTCGGTCAGTCTCGGGGTCGCACGCGGACGCGGTGGACCTTCACGTCCACGATGAGCGGATAATTCTGACCATCCGATTCAGAATGTCATCGCATTTCCGCCGCGGAAGAAGCTTCCTTTTTTTTTTTTTTTTTTCCACCCCCTTCATTCTTGTATAACGGACGCGTCACTGCTCTGTCCTAACTCCTAAATCTAGGTTTCTCGGTCGATCAAAGCGTGAGATTTTATTAATCAGGTATCAAAATAACAACAGCAGTGTCTTCTCAAATCAAACTCTAATGCTCTGCTTGAACGAAGAAAAAAGTTAAAAAAAAATTAGAAGGAAAAAAATAAGAGAAAAAAAAATTAAAAGAAAATATTTTTTTTTTTCTGTTTCAATGAATTAAAGAAAATAGAGAGAAAAAAGTTGATAATTAATAATAATAATATTATATAAATGATTAAAAAATGCATCCGTGTTTTTTTTGAAAGGATCAATATTGAAATGAAAAAAAAAAAAGCACTTTTGAGTTTTCTCTCCGAAATTTTTTCGGTTTCCAAAAGAAAACTTTTATATAGGACGCTCATTTTTTTCCTTTATTTTTTCTCTAGTTTTCTTTCCTTCTTACTTTTCTTTCAATCTAAACAAGATATATTTTTTCTCTCCTATTTTTTCTTTTTTTTTTTTTTTTTTCCCTAGTTTTCTTTCCATCCAAACAAAAACTAAGGCTTTTACATTAAGGAATATCGTCCAAACTAAAATACCAAAGGAAAAACTTTTTCAAAAAAAAAAATCTATTTTAAAAATAATATAATGTTAATTTCACCTGAAATGCAATAATCCTAATAAGTCTTCCCGCCAAAAGAATTTTTCTTTCGATTAAAGCAAAGTGCTATGATATAGAAAAAAATGCATGCAAAAAGAAACAAAAATCATTGCATAATAAAAGATAGAGTATATTTTTGTTCCTCATACTTTTATATAATATTTATTTGTTGCTCAACTTTTGTTGTTATAATTTGATTTCTTATATTTTAAAATATTATATTTTTGATGCTCGATTATAAGAACTGGTTCAATTTGACGAAATTACTAACGTCATCTTAACTAAGGTTTACAAGTTAAAAATATATTTTAACATAAAAGTATGGTAGAGTAATCATACAAGAATTTTATATATTGTATTTCTTATTACTAGGAAAGAAGTGGAGATTAGAAAATCCGATCTCCGAGGGAGTCGCTTCAATGGAGCTAGTCTAGAGTGATTAAATGGCGATAGAATTTAAATGAAGATAAAAGACTTCTGAAAATCCATTAGATTTGGATTTAAGGATAAAGATAAAAGTCTCATCCTTCAGAACCAAACCCAAAATCTGATTATTTTCTTTATAAAATAAAACTTAATTTATACTTATTTTTTTTCAAATATATCTTGAAACCCTTCTGCTTGCATTTTAACTTTATTTAGTTATAAATTTTAGATATTTATGGCTCCTAATATAATCATTTTGTCCTACAATTTTTTTCTTAAATGAGTCTTTCAACGTGCTTAATTGTGAAATAGTTTTAGTTTAAAAATACAGATTCTTAAATATTAAACTATAAATTAGCGTTTCATAATCCTATGAATATTGATAATGTTATTATTACTTTATTAGTTTTCATATTAAGATATATGATGCACCAATTTGTATTTTTTCATTAGTCTTAGAAGCCTTTTAGATATATATATATATATATATATATATATATATATTGAAAGATAATTCATATCTCTATTGTTTTGAAGAAAAAAAAAAGCGACTATGATACCAAAAACAGCTCAAGTTTGAGATTATTTTACTGCTGCATCAACTCTTCAGCATCGAATCAATCACTGAGATGGTAATTATCAAATCTAGCTCCAAGTTGGACCCATCTGCCACCAGGTCGTTTGATCATTGGTTAATTTCTACGTCTTCCTTCTTTGAGTTCCCTTTATCAACCATTGCTGACCAAAAGGAGGAGAGAGAAATTTCTTTAAAACAAAAAGAAGAAGAAGATTTGCAACAATGCCTGGTTCCAGATTTTTACCAGTATATTAGACCAGTTCTTAATAAGATACGCCCTTAAATTATATGGCTCCAGCCAAACTCAGTCATAGCCAGAGCTTACATTGAAAGATAACTTGTCCTGTGATTCAATGACAGTCAAATCCGATGGGCTGGTGGATCAAAATATAAAGTCACAGAACATCTGATCATTTTTGTCTGAACTGGCCTCAATTAGACAAAGGTCCAAGTAGCTCAGGGGTCCAAATGTATGACTCTTGCCTCATGTTTCCTTGGCGTTCTTTATTTTACCTTCAGGTCTCTTCCACAAAACACTCTCGGTTGCTGACGTACCTGAGATTAAGACGCATGCATGGACGGGATGGCCATGGTGCTGCCGTTTCAAAGTTGATTCAACGAAGTGCATTGAAGAAACTATTAAAGCCCAACTCCTATTTTAAAATAAGAAACTAAGGAAAGATTCTGTAGCTAGTCAAAGTATTTATATTTTGCTCATGAGGCTTCCACGAAAACCAACCACCGTTCACCTAAAAACTTGAGTAATCAAGGTCTTCTTTTGCTTTTAATAATTTGGCCCTCTTATTTTCAAAAGCTATAATTATAAAAGGTAGCTGGGAATAAAGTTAACGAGAAGAATAATCCTCTCAATTTATTTCCTAGAAAATGCAGGAATAGCTGTTTATCCCTCCAAATAAGAGTAAAAAAAAGTTATCCTATGGATTTACCTTTTTGCATTTGATATGATCAATGAGATAGTCAAGGAATATCCTTAGGGATAGCCAGAGGATAAACTCTATTCCGTACACTTATCCATGGATAATATTTTTTCTATCAAACACTATCTTAGAGTATGAAACCGATGATAATGACTACAAAATACTTCAAGACATCAAAACAAGATAGCATTAGGGTCGTAACACTTTAAATGTATCTATTGGTTCAATTAATTTATTAATGAATCAAATTATATGATCCTAAAAACTCGAATGAAAGTTAATCAAACTTTTTTCTTTCATTTCATATGGATCTTTTTTTATACAGAGGAGATCAAAGCTTTGTATTACATTTTTAAGAATAGACTTATCTTTTTTATGTTTTTATAAAAATAAAAATACTTGTGAAGCACATTTGGTGGTTAAAATAAAAATATTTTAAAAATATAATTTTAAAATAATAAAAATAAGTCAAAGATATTCTCATCATTTCTATCAATACAAACAAGAGAATAGAAAAAGATTTTTTAAAAAAAAATTAAATATGAGAGTAAATGGTATATTCTTTAGTCCTAAATAGATAAGAGTGAAGGAAGTTGATTCATGTAGCCGATCCTATATAGTTGAAAAAATGTTTAGATGAGTTGCGTTAAGCTAAATAAATGCTATCTTTTTTAGGCTCTATTTTTTATGAATAAATTTTATGAGAAAATTTAACTTTTTTTATGATTAACTTACCTATATTTTATTTCTTTGATTAAAAAATTAGATATGTAAGTCAAATTCTTATAAACGTCATCTATTTATGAAATATATGAAAAAGCTTGCCCATCAGATAAAACAATGAAGAAAATGAATGAAGAAAAATTTTACTAAATTTTGATTTTCCAATGATCGGATAACATGCTTTTTTTATTCCTAAAAAATCAACGTTCCCTCTCATCTCACTTGCCCTCTTTATTTATAGTGAATCCTAACTTAAGGAATATCAATGTAGTCTTCATCTAATTTTTGATTAAAAAATTGATAAATATTATTAAATTTAGTACTTTTTTCTATTCATCTTCTTCATTGATTTTTTTTATTATATCGCTATTTTTTTTCTTTTTTTCTTCTCTTAGCATCATAATTTTTTTCTTTATTACAATCTTTGATCATATTCGGTGAAGAACAAAGCTAAGAAATTAATCTTGAAACCTTATACGCAATCTTAAGCACTACCCCTATCTAACCTCCACTCTTATTTTATAAATTATTATTTTTATTATTTTTTATCTCATATTTTCTTTCATTATGCCCTCTAGATAGTTTGATGAAAATCGATGAAAGCTAGAGCCGAGAAGACAATCTTCACCCTTATCCAACCTCTAATCCCTCCAGTGTCATCTTTTCTTGTTTTTTTTCCTTTTCTGTAACATGAATTCTTTTGTGCTTATTCCCAACCTTATAATCTTTATTTTAACTTTATATATGATTAGTATATATATCAAAAGTATAACTAAAAATAGTTTTGTATGAAAATAAGGCATCAATTACGAAAAGGTAGTATAGAATCAGTTTGCAAAGTAGGCTTAGAAGCATTAAAAAATTTATGAAAAAAAATAGATTTTAGCATTCTATTCAAAAAAATTATAATGAAAAAATATAGATAATAGATATTGGAGCCAATTCTTAATATATAAAAACTATGAATAAATTATTTTTTTATTTTTAACTAGGTAACTTGCTCATAAAAAAATATAGATTCTTGATAGCTTTGATGCTCCCCTAAAATGATCTTTTATCTATTTTTTAGTGCATTCTTTTAAGAGGTGCCGTGTATAATGAAAATTGAAAATAAAAAATAATTTTTATTCTCAACCAAATGCATTGTCTAGATATTGAAACGAAGAAGATAAAAAATATTTATAAAAAATAAAAATAAAAATATATTTAAAACCAAATGATTTTGATAATATTGAATTGTTTAATTAAAAAATAATTTATTTTACTATTAAATGTGAAAACCTAGCTATTATCATAAATGGAGTAGACCTCACTTCCATGCTTTCCTTCCTGAGGCTATGTTTGATATGAGGGATTAAGGGAATCCCCCTTATCCTCAAATGCTATAGCTAAAGGGGATAGTTTTGAAAAAGTTTAACCAGAAGGGATAATCCATGTTTAACCATGGGTTATCCCTTGAACTTATTCCTTAGGAAACTCAGAAATAGCACGTTATCCCTCTAGCTATCCTCTAAGGGCAGATTTGTCATTTAAACAAATATAATTGTGCCCTAGGGTTATTCCCCCGAGCGGCCGTCTTGATTCGATCTCCATCCTTCCTAGGATTATCTCCTGCTCCCATCTCCATCCTCCCTACCTACTCCCGTCTTCCTCCTCCCTATCGAAACCTTCTCCTTCTGTCTTGATTCGAACTCCGGCCCTCCTCTTCCTCGCCTTATAAACCCGTCTTCGACTCGCTCTCCCACGAAGACGGGGCTGCCCCAGAAGACCATCTTTGACTCATTGTCCCGCGATCTCTAGCTTGGAGAATTGGCTGGGGGCTTGTGCGAGGGTTTTTCAAACCGCTCTCTCCCTCTCTACTCCGATTAGGTTTTTTATCGAATACCTCTCTCGCGTGCATGCCTGATACGCTTTGGATACTTGCAAAGGTAGGGTCTGTCTTTTATTTTTCTGCTTGTGGATTCGAATATGCTGTTTTTTTGGTTTTGAATGCGGTGCAGATTGGGTTAGGGTTTCGCTTCTGCCCTAATCTGGGTGCTCGTGTAGAATTTTCTTCAGGTTTAGGTTTTTCGGTTTCGTGTTCGCTTTCTGAGGGCTAGCTTTGGTACCATGAGGACGACTGTTGTTCCGAAATCAACTTTCAGTACCCACCCTCCACTCTCTTCTACAGGTGCATCGCCTCTCTCGCTCTCCTCCTCTTATTTCTCTTCCGATCCTACCCTTAATTTGAGTACAATGTGAAATGGTTGAAGGAAAGGGGGCATCAAGAAACAGCAAGTAAAAAAAAATTATTTGCTCTCTGAAAGCCATGCTGCTATGGCACCAAAATTGTTCCAAAATCTTGAGCCTTTGTGCAGTATTGAATGCTACGGAATACTTATTTTCTGTAACATTTAAATTTTTATTTTTTGAAAGGAATCGTGAGGAGGGAGGGTTTCTCCTTCACAATAGTTTTTTGAGATTTTAATTTTATTTAGCGCATATCCTGACTTTTGCCAAATTAGACATACGATGGAATTTTCTAATTATTTGCCAACTAAAGAAACCTTTTATTTGCCAATATTTCTAATTATTTGCCAACTGTGATTTTAGATTCAATTTATTGCTTGATAATGCATATGAAATAGGTTTGCTAGAAACCCTTTATGAGTCTTTCGAGCCCATTACTTGACATTAACAGTTAAAATAATGCATATGAAATGGGTTTGTTGTACCATTGTCAAAATTTATTTCGATCACAGTTAAATGTTTTGCAATAAATTCAATATTGACAGCTGAAATAGTACAAAATAAATCCTTAGTTCTTTGTGTGCCTAAGCTTCTTTGTAGTTAAAATAAATCGTTGCATAGATTTATTTTATTTCTAAATTTCTCCCTAAAATGGAGGTTTAGCTTTGAATTGATCATTAATTATCCTTATCTTGTATCTCATCGAATAGTTAGGCCCACAAAAGAATAACCATGGTCGGCACTTCGAAGATCGATGAAATCGGATCATCTCGTGCTAGGGTTACTAACTGGACCGATGAAGAGGATAAAATCTTGTCAAGATTGCTGAAGAAGGAGTTTATTAGGGGTGGTACAACCGAAAATACATTTACCAAGCCTGCACTCCTTCGGGTTCTTGAACAGTTCAATATGGAGGCTAAAATCAAGTACACCGTTCAGAATATACAAAATAGAATGAAGAATTTGAGAAATTTTTTTTGCCGATATCTTTTTGTCATGGTCAATTGAATAGGATTATTCAGGAGACCTACCAGCACTCGGGAGTAACGATAAGTAGGTATTTCCATAAGGTTATGCATGCTGTATTGCGTTTGCAGGATGAGTTCATTCAACTCCCATCAAATGATTCATCGGTTCATCCAAAGATAAAAGATAATCGATGTTTCTATCCATTCTTCAAGGTAACAATCGAACATTTGCCATGAGATATACCGATAACTACATTTCGTATGCTTTGTTGAAACATTTTCTTGACCGTAGGATGCAATTGGTGCCATATATGGCACATATATAGAGGTCATACTACCGAAGGAGGATCAACCTCGATTTTACAATCGAAAGAATACTATATCTCAATATGTAATGGTTGCTGTATCTTTCGACTATATGTTTTTGTTTGTGTGCGTTGGATGGGAAGGATCAGCAGCGAATATGAGAGTTTTGAGGTGGTGCTGTGACCATGGAGGATTTACAGTTCCCGAAGGCATTGGTTAGTTTTATGTTTATTTACGCATGCTTAGTGTCAGTTTACGCAGGAAAGTTTTGTGTTTGTTTATGCATGCTTAGTGTCTATTTTTGTAAAAAAAGTTTTACTTGGTCGACTCAGGGTATGCAAATACAGATCGATTTTTGGCATCGTATGGGGCATTGTATCAACTCAGGGTATGAAAATACAAATCGATTTTATTTTTCCCAAATATTCTTACGCCTGTTCTTTTCACATCAGTCATTGTTGTGGGGGATGTTGAGTGCAATCGTATGGTCCTCTTGACATGTAGCAATTCTCTACCACTACTGGTGCACCCAACGATATTAAATTTGATTGAATCTGGAAGCTAATTGTTGCACCGAAGGTTAAAATGTTCTGGTGCCAATAACTTTGTTTCTTGCTGGAATGATATTAGCTACATCTACAGGGTCAATCTCGTTTCCGCATTGATTGGATTCAGATCTTATTCCTACGACAACATAGATAGACATAACACCAATACATCATAACATCGTGACACACCGAATTACACTTCCCAATATCAAAATCGAGTAATGATAGAGTTCATATGGTTTAAAGAGAGAGAGAAAGAGAACTTACTATAGTTCCCATCACCACCACCAAAACCTCTCTCCAAGATCTCAACGACAACCAGTGATCATGATGTTCTAGCCTGCTTCACATCCCCTGACATTGAATCGGGGATTACCGCTGCAGAGCTCAACGTCTGATAGTGGGGGGCCAATGCCGACGGTGAACCAGCCTGAGAGTAGTACACCTGTGCATAGGCCGGGTCGGCGTATTCATAACCATAGTTGGTCATTGTTGCTGGGGCCTGAGACGGGTGGTGGAGGTGCATCACATGATATCCCATTCCGGCGAACTGGCAAGGGACTTGATCAGCCACCAAATGGACCAGAGGCGGCTGCAATGCAGCGGGCCGGGGCTGGGATAGAGGTGGCCGCAATCTAGTACAAATTCGCCTATAGTTCAGGCTTCACAGGGAGCTGCACGGCCTGTGAGCTAAGCTCCCCTGCTGTGAGGCTCATGTTCATTACCGGCTCATGTTCGAGTTTCAAGCGTAACAATAGATATCTCCTTGCTTGGACGGTAATGTAGAGGATGGAGATCCAGCGGTTTATAAACGATGACCAGCTCGGATGACATGGCACCGATGGACGAAGAGCTCAGCTTGAAGACATAGAGGCCGCACTACACCGGCGCCATGTTGAAGGCTTTGCAGAGGGATCCCGTGGAGGAAAATAGAGACGAAAACGAGAACGACACCGGCCCTTCATTAGTAATCTAGACATGGGAGTCCTCTCTCTCTTCCTCTCTCAGTAGAAGTTTGTTGGGGTTAATTTGGGGTTTAAAAAAAATATTTTGAGGATATCAATCAAATACAACAAAAGGGATAACAAAAAGTTGTTCCCTGAAAAAGTTATTTTTGCATTTGATACCTTTCATGGAATAATCAGGGGATATTCATGAAAAAATACTATCCCATATTTATCCCGAAATAATATTTTGAAATCAAACGTAACCTAATAAGACCAAATATAGGAATAAACTATGAGCATAGTCATGCTAGTACATTTATTGCAACCAAACAATTCTTAGCCAGCAAAATAGCCCATGCAGAAAGAATCTTCCTTTTTGAGGGTAAACCCTTCTCTTTTTTTTCCACCAATTTATTTCTTTAATAAAAGATACCTCAGAAATAAATCCATCTCTCATGGGCCAATCTCTTCTACCTTTCTCTTATTTTAAATTTATTTCTCAACCAAATGTAGCCTTAGGGAAGGCAAATATACCAAAGGATATCCAAAATAAAGAGATATCTTATCAAAATGGAATAAAGAATAGTATTTTATTTTACATCATTCATGATTCATAATTCATAATTCTATTTTACCATGTTAGCTTATACCGTAGAATAAAAGTTTGTCCTTCTCAATTGCATTTTTTCTATCCAACTTCTAAGTACTAGAAAGAAAAAGCAAGCACAATTTGGTCTCAAAGTAAAATATGATGATAGAGTTAATGCCAATTAAATATCCCTTATTCTATAGAATTATCCCTTCTACCTATCCACCAAACACCTTTAGGTGGAAAAGTTGACCAATGCCGGCCAACCTTTTCTTTTGGCCAACTTTTTCATATTTTTATAAAAATATAATTTTTTAATACTTTTTTATATAAATGATAAGAAACTTTTCTTAAGCATAAGAAAGCCACTTTTCCGCCATGTAGGATACTCCAATATAATTTTATAGTAACAAAAATACCTTTATTGGCTATGAAAAGATAGAAAGGATTTTATTATATATATATATATATATATATATATAGTGAATATATGTACTATAATAAATTTGTAGTTATAATAATATGATAATTAAAAAAAGTAAAAACATAATCTTGCATCAAAATTAAGTACAATTAATATTATATTTAAAATTTGATATAATTAAAATATTACTACTACTACTATTATTAACTACTTTCTAATGAAAATTGAATTGAGAAAAGACTAGAAAGTTACTCACTTTCTCACCCAAGTCCTTAAATGGTATAAATGAAAAATTAGCCACTTTCTCAAAAAATTAAATTGCAAAAAAAATGTAAAAAAGGTTATCTTTCTCATTTTCCTACTCTATTTTCTGGGATACAATAGAACATGGAAAACTTTAATTCTCCATCAAACATATTATTAGAAAATTTTTTCCCCTTAGAAAGGTTACACTTTTTCAGGAACATGATTCCCACGCAAAGGTCCTACCCTGAGATCCTACTCTGAGAAATAAACCTATTACAGTATAAGGGATATCCCTCCTAAATTTCAGAACAAAATGCTACCTTAATTTCCATCAATCAGGCCAGGAGAAGCGGATTTTTATCAGCCAATTACACCTTCATTTCTGATAATTAAAGATACCATTCTATTGAAATATTATTCAACAAATCTGTGAGCTAACCACGGCTGAAAAAAATACAATCCATTGCCGCTAGGGTGATCGATCATTCTGGCATCGCTGGTTGCCAGGTGACAGCTGTCCTCCTATCCTTGCTCAACTTTTGTATTCTGATAGCTTGGATTTATGTCATCCTGGACTGGTGTAATAACTCGATTGTACCAAAAAAAAAAATCTAAATTCATGAGTAGGATAGCAATAAATGAACCATGTTAGCATATTGAGATGAGACAATAATAAAAGTACTGCCACTTCAATTTGATTGATTCTTTAAAATTAGAATCAAACCTACAACAAACTTATATCGAAAACAAATTCGAACATTTGTTTTGAATAACTATGCAGTAAATTGCCACACAAAATTTTTCACAAGTACGTCTCCGTTATCAAATAATAAAATTAAAGATTAATAGACTTCATCCGGCTATGGCTGGGTTTCCTTTGCCAAAAGTCTGGTTGCCAGGTGACAGCTGTCCTCCTATTCTTGCTCAACTTTTATATTTTGATAGTTTGGGTTTATGTCATTCTAGACTGGTGTAATCACCCGATTATACTCAAAAAAAAAAAAAAAACAATCCAAATTCATGAGTAGGATAGCAATAAATGAACCATGTTAGCATATTGAGATGAGACAATAATAAAAGTACTGCCACTTCAATTTGATTGATTCTTTAAAACTAGAATCGAACCTACAACAAACTTATATCGAAAACAAATTCGAACATTTGTTTTGAATAACTATGCAGTAAATTGCCACACAAAATTTTTCCCAAGTACATGTCTCCATTATCAAATAATAAAATTAAAGATTAATAGACTTCATCCGGCTATGGCTGGGTTTCCTTTGCCAAAAGTCTGGGCAAATTGCATGAATGTTTTTTTTTTTGGATAAAAATAAGTGATCATGCTAGTTTAGTGCAAGTCAAATTAGATACATTAGAAAATAGTATTTGCTTTAGTATAAGGGGACATGGATCATCCTGTTTTTAAATTCAAAAACCAAAGCAATAAATGATTGAGGTCGCAATCCAATCCGCTGTCGCATTAGCTTTCCGATAAACATGTCATATCCGGACTGTATGAACCTTCCGAAGGTTAGCCCAAATATCAAGAAGTAAAGAATTAGTAGGGATGTGATCACAATAATCCTGTCGAATCTAACAGATAACTGTAGTGGAGCCGCCTTCTATGAATAGATAATGAGCATGAAGGATCCAAATGGCATATGAAATCTTTGTTCAAGCTGCATAAAGCTAAGCTAGAAGGACTGAAGAGTTTAGAAGGCCAAAGTTATCCATCAGTTCCATGAATAATAAATGCTGTTTCAGTATATATTTTTTTAAATATTTTTATCAAAATTAATTTTGATACATACTGAAAAAAGGATGCCATGGACAAATTGCATGAATGTTTAAACAAACCAAAGCACAGACAAGAAAGGCAACCAGGTGATGGTGACAATGACGGTACATGCAATGTTTCTATGCGATGCATGCAGAGGCAAAACCATGCTTACATCGACTTACATGGTAGTTGGAAGCCCAAGCACATGACAGCATGTGAAATAACCCAGCTTCCCAAGGATCATTTTGATTAAGTAAAACAGAACAAATTTTTGGCTTTAGCTTTTAGGTTATGTTTTGCACACCAAAACGCTGGCATGAGCTTTAGATTAGCATCCGGTTGGGACAAGGCAAAGGCTGGCAAAAAGGAAATTACCAGAGGCACCCCAGTCAAAAGTGAACACATCATCATAGCGCAGATATTGATTCTCACTTTTTCCTTTAAGCTGTGTTTGATAACTTTTGACTATTTTTTGATAAATATACATGATAGTATTTATCCAAAGAATAGCTAAGGGGATAAGTACCTTTTTAAAATTACCACTCTGCCATCAAGGGATAACTTTAGTTATTCCTGGGTTCTCTAGGGAATAAGTTCAAGGGATAACCCATGGTTAAACATAGGTTATCCTCTCTGGTTAAACTTTTTCAGCATTATCCCTTGTAACTATAGCATTTGGGGATAAGAATAAATATTTAGGGGATATCCCTTCTTATCCACCATATCGAACACATCCTTACTTTCAGATTGTTATACATATATATATTCTAATAATTTTTATGATAAATTTAAACATGAACCAATAATGTATAAGAAAAGGAACGCAAACTCTATTCTGTTTTAGCAAACAGAAGAGACAAGTAGTTGCTAAGAAAAAGGTTATGTATACCGTACAACATTAGCATGTTACATAATGATTGATCTGTTGGGTAATGGGCCAAAATAGACCCTAAATACCCTAATGGGCCTTGAAAGCCCATTACCGCCTTATGTGTGTGAATGAGAAATTGCGGGGACATTTAGTCCCATATCGGAAAAATCAAGAAAGGAAGGTTCACTTATATGGAAACCACTTCCTTGAAGCTTAAGTTCCTTAGGCACACCACAAGTGGAGAGCTTGAGGGCACGCGCGTGTGCGAAGGGCCCAATGGGCGCTTTGTAAGCGCACTTCGCACGTGCGCATCGTCGCGAGGAGCTTGAGGGGCTTTAAATTTTTTATAGATCAAGATGATCCGACGGTGGAGATTGATCGGATCAAGATAAGGGGCTGAGATTAATTGATCGTTGATCGATCAGATGAAGGGTCGAGATGCGATGATCAAATCACAATCTTGATCACGATCCAACGGCTGACATCCATCGGTTGACTAGTCAAGTTGACTAGTCAACAGGACGGTTGGTTGACCAGTCAACAGGACGGTTGGTTGACCAGTCAACATGACGGTTATGATAAGGTGTCCATTCGATCGTATGGTTGTGATAGGCATCCGCCTATCTGATAACGTGATCATCAGATCACGATGATGAAAAGGCTTATCAGGATAAGGATAGACTTATCTGATCGGCTGATCTTCAGATCACAGCCATGAAAAGGCTTATCCGATCGCCTGATCTGAAGATCACGATATCTAAAGGGCATATCAAGGGTGATAAGCCCTTAACCCTCACATCATTTGATAATAGAATTTAAATTTAATTAAATTCGTAGGGTTGCTTCCAAGGGGCACCTAAAAACATATAAATAGGACCCTAGACCCTCTCATTTGAGTATATCCTAAGCCATTCCGAATTGAGTTCAATTTGAATCAATTCTAGTCTTCTTCTCTCTTAGGCATTTGCATACTTTCCTAAGGATAGTATAGCAATAGTGCATTAAAAAGAGAGTAGCATTCTTGGTTCGAAAGTTTTGGTGAATTGTAGTGATGCTTTCATCAAAAGGAGATTGTTGTATCCTGGGAGACAATCGTCATACTGATCGTAAGCACCATTGCGGGACGAAATTGTCTTAAGGACATAGAGTGAAACTCTAGCCTCAGTCTGATTCATTAGGTAGCCACCATCTGCCAACATACCCACCTACAAATCTTAAGACAGGTTTTTTCCCTACTACCATGGAAGTGCTGCTGCAGATGGCTACTATGACGACATCCATTCAAGCAGAGAGACCGGAGAAATTCTCTGGCATGGATTTCAAGAGGTGGCAACAGAAGATGCTGTTCTACCTCACAACTCTGAACCTGGTCAAAGTGCTGAATGAAGATCCGCCGTCCTAAAGGAAGGGGAGACCGACAAGCAAGTCATTGCTGCGGTGGAGGCATGGAAGCACTCGGACTTCCTTTGCAAAAATTACATCCTGAATGGTTTGGACAATACCCTGTACAATGTGTACAGCAGTATTGCTACTGCCAAGGAGTTATGGGCATCCCTGGACAAAAAGTACAAGACAGAGGATGCTGGACACAAGAAGTTTGTGGTTGGAAGGTTCTTAGACTACAAGATGGTCGACCACAAAATAGTTATGAAGCAAGTCCAAGAGCTCCAGATTATCCTGCATGAGATACATGCAGAGAGAATATCTCTCAGCGAGTCATTCCAGGTAGCTGCCATAATAGAGAAGCTACCACCACTATGGAAGGACTTCAAGAACTACCTGAAGCATAAGCGGAAGGAGATGGGACTTGAAGACCTAATTGTCCGCCTAAGGATCGAGGAGGACAATAAGAGCCAAGATAAGAAGACAGGAGGACAACCTGCTGAGCCAAAGGCCAACCTCATAGAAGGGAAGAAGAAACGCAAGTTTTCAGGCGAAGGCTTTAAACAGAAGAAGGGCAATCCAAAGAAATACAAGTTTAAGGGAAAGTGCTTTGTTTGTGGAAAGCAAGGACACAAATCCAAGGACTGTCGTTTCAAGGATAAAGAAAAGAAAGAAGTCAACGTTACAGAAACCCTATCCAAAGAGGTATCCGAGATGATGCTGTCAGCTGTTGTATTTGAAGCAAATATGGTTGACAAAGCAAATGAGTGGTACATCGACACTGGAGCTACCAGACATGTCTGCTCTGATAAGAGTATGTTCTCATCATATACTCCTATCAATGGTAGAAATTTGGTCATGGGTAACTCCGCTACATCCAAGATAGAAGGACTTGGCCGCATTGTTATGAAGATGACATCTGGCAAGGAGCTTCTACTGAATGATGTGCTACATGTCCCTGACATCCGGAAGAATCTCATATCAAGCTCCCTCCTAAGCAAACATGGCTTTAGGATGGTCTTTGAGTCTGATAAATTTGTACTCACTAAGGGGGGGATATTTATTGGAAGGGGTTACTTGAATAATGGATTATTCAAGGTGAATGTAATGACTGTACACAGAAACCTTAAAATGAATAAAGCTTCTTCTTCTGCTTATATGATTGACTCCTCTTGTTTATGGCATGATAGATTAGGACATGCGAATTTTAATTCATTACGAAAATTAATGAAATTGAAATTATTACCTAATCATGAAATCGATCCACATTACAAGTGTGAAGTGTGTGTTGAAGCTAAGTTAGCAAAAACACAATTTCCATCAGTTGAAAGAAATACTGAACCTCTTGACTTAATTCACAGTGATCTATGTGACTTAAAGTTAATTCAAACTAGAGGAGGTAAAAAGTATTTTATAACATTTATAGATGATTCAACAAGATACTGCTATGTGTATCTACTAAAGTCTAAAGATGAGGCTTTAGAAATGTTTAAATGTTATAAGAATGAAGTTGAAAATCAACTTGGCAAAAAGATTAAGGCCATAAGGAGTGATAGAGGTGGTGAATATGATGCACCTTTTGACGAATTTTATCAGGAGCATGGCATTATTCATCAAACTACTGCTCCTTATTCGCCTCAATCTAATGGAATTGTGGAACGTAAAAACCGCACATTAAAAGAAATGATGAATGCTATGTTAATAAATTCTGGTACACCACAGAATTTATGGGGAGAAGCAATTCTCTCAGCAAATCATATTCTTAATAAGATACCTCTTAAGAAGAAGGAAGTGACTCCATATGAGTTATGGAAAGGAAAGAAGCCTTCTTACAATTACTTAAGAGTGTGGGGGTGTCTAGCCAAAGTAGCTATTCTGGACCCCAAAAAGGTCAAGATAGGACCTAAAACTGTTGATTGTATATTTATCGGATATGCACATAATAGTAGTGCATATCGCTTTTTTGTGTATAAATCAGATATAACTGATATACAGAAAATACAATCATGGAATCAAGGAATGCAACATTCTTTGAAAATATATTTCCAAGTAAAAGGAAATTAGAAATAAGTTCAAATAAAAGAACTTATGATGATAATACTGCTAGTAGTAGTCATCAGGAAAATATCCTGAAGATGAACCCAAACGCAGTAAGAGACCAAAAGTTGCTAAGTCCTTTGGTCCTGATTATGTAACTTATATGTTACAAGATGAACCTCAGACATTCAAAGAGGCAATGTCTAATCCAGAAGCACCCTTTTGGAAAGAAGCTGTCAATAATGAAATTGAGTCCATCATGCATAATCATACCTGGGAGTTGGTAGACCTACCATCTGGTATGAAACCTTTAGGGTGCAAGTGGATATTTAAGAAAAAGCTAAAAGCTGATGGATCAATTGACAAGTATAAAGCCAGATTAGTGGCTAAGGGCTTCAAACAAAAAGAAGGTATAGACTTCTTTGATACCTATTCACCAGTAAGTAGAATAACATCTATAAGAATGTTAATAGCTTTTGCAGCCATTAACAATCTTGAAATTCATCAAATGGATGTTAAAACTGCTTTTCTGAATGGTGAATTAGATGAAGAAATATACATAGAACAACCTGAGGGATTTATTGTTCTAGGACAAGAAAAGAAGGTGTGTAGACTTGTTAAATCTTATATGGATTAAAGCAAGCACCTAAGCAATGGCATATAAAAGTTGATAATGTAATGTTATCAAATGGATTCAAAATAAATGAATGTGACAAATGCATATATGTCAAATCCCTATCTGAAGGGTATGTAATAATCTGCTTATATGTAGATGACCTGTTAATCATTGGTAGTAATACTGAAATGATTAAACAGACTAAGAAAATGTTGATCAAACATTTTGATATGAAAAATATGGGTGTTGCAGATGTTATACTAGGAATTCGAATCACTAGAACATCTGAGGAAATAATATTATCTCAATCTCATTATATTGAGGAAATATTAAATAAGTATAAAAAGTATGATACTAGCCCGGTGAAACACCTGTAGATGTTAATCTACATTTGGCTAAGTATACTGGAGAACCCATATCTCAATTAGAATACTCACGTATAATTGGCAGTTTAATGTATGTCATGAATTGTACTCGTCCTGACATAGCATATGCTGTCAATAAGTTGAGTAGATTTACAAGTAATCCAGGTCCAAATCATTGGACAGCTCTAATAAGGGTATTAAGATATCTGCGATATACCCTAAGTTATGGATTACATTATTCAAGATATTCAGCTGTATTAGAAGGATACAATGATGCAAATTGGATATCTAACACAGAAGATACAAAATCTACAAGTGGATATGTATTCACCTTAGGAGGAGGTGCTGTGTCGTGGAAATCTTCTAAACAAACTTGTATAGCTCGATCCACTATGGAATCTGAGTTTATTGCCTTAGAAAAGGCAGCTGAAGAAGCAGAATGGCTTCGAAACCTTTTAGAAGATATTCCATGTTGGCCAAAGCCTGTGTCTGCAATATGCATACATTGTGATAGTCAATCGGCAATATGCAAAGCACAGAATAAGATGTATAATGGTAAGTCTAGACATATACGTCGTAGACATAATACCATTAAGCAGTTACTTGAAATTGGTGTAATTTCTATTGACTATGTTCAGTCAAAGAAAAACCTAGCGGATCCATTAACAAAGGGGTTACCAAGAGATCAAGTAAACTGTTTATCGAGGGGAATGGGTTTAAAACCTATAACTAAAAAATCTTCATAGTGGATACCCAACCTAGCTGACTGGAGATCCCAAGATCTAGGTTCAAAAGGGACAACTAAATTATGAAGAAACTTGATAGCACTAAGGATGTACAATCCTACTCATTCCTATGATAATTGGTGCTACCTGCTAAAGGTACTAGGATAAGCATTGCTTTTAATGATTCTTATGACATGAATATCATGTGGGGTATAGCAGGATACTCTTAATAAGAATCACTTATGTGAGTGTGAACTGGGCCAATTCTATGAGAATTTTAAGGTTTAATTCTCTGAAGCACTCATGAGACCAGGAGTTGTTCGGGGCCAAAATGAACACAACCATGAGAACCAAAAGAATGCTCGGAAAGAAGTTGCGTGATTATTATTGTCTTAGTTTACACAAATCGCTGAAAGGTTCAAGACATCGTGTTCACCTTTTAGCAAGTAAACTCGATAAAAACTCACTAAGAAAGGTTCAAAGCCACAAGCTACCTATCCCGATACAACTTCATTTGCATTAAAATCCTTTTATGGGGGTTTGCCTTTGCTGATCTCTGATGATCTTTGATTTAAGTCCAATTTCCATTCATGTGGGGGATTGTTGGGTAATGGGCCAAAATAGACCCTAAATACCCTAATGGGCCTTGAAAGCCCATTACCGCCTTATGTGTGTGAATGAGAAATTGCGGGGACATTTAGTCCCATATCGAAAAAATCAAGAAAGGAAGGTTCACTTATATCGAAACCACTTCCTTAAAGCTTAAGTTCCTTAGGCTCACCACAAGTGGAGAGCTTGAGGGTGATGCTCTGCATCACCCTCGCGCACGCGCATGTGCGAAGGGTACAATGGGCGCAATGGGCGCTTTGTAGGCGCACTTCGCACGTGCGCATCGTCGCGAGGAGCTTGAGGGGCTTTAAATTTTTTATAGATCAAGATGATCCGACGGTGGAGATTGATCGGATCAAGATAAGGGGCTGAGATCAATTGATCGTTGATCGATCGGATGAAGGGTCGAGATGCGGTGATCAAATCACAATTTTGATCACGATCCAACGGCTGACATCCGTCGGTTGACTAGTCAAGTTGACTAGTCAACAGGACGGTTGGTTGACCAGTCAACAGGACGGTTGGTTGACCAGTCAACATAACGGTTATGATAAGGTGTCCGTTCGATCGTACGGTTGTGATAGGCATCCGCCTATCTGATAACGTGATCATCAGATCACGATGATGAAAAGGCTTATCAGGATAAGGATAGACTTATCTGATCGGCTGATCTTCAGATCACAGCCATGAAAAGGCTTATCCGATCGCCTGATCTGAAGATCACGATGTCTAAAGGGCATATCAAGGGTGATAAGCCCTTAACCCTCACATCCTTTGATAATAGAATTTAAATTTAATTAAATTCGTAGGGTTGCTTCCAAGGGGCACCTAAAAACATATAAATAGGACCCTAGACCCTCTCATTTGAGTATATCCTAAGCCATTCCGAATTGAGTTCAATTTGAATCAATTCTAGTCTTCTTCTCTCTTAGGCATTTGCATACTTTCCTAAGGATAGTATAGCAATAGTGCATTAAAAAGAGAGTAGCATTCTTGGTTCGAAAGTTTTGGTGAATTGTAGTGCTGCTTTCATCAAAAGGAGACTGTTGTATCCTGGAAGACAATCGTCATACTGACCGTAAGCACCATTGCGGGACGAAATTATCTTAAGGACATAGAGTGAAACTCTAGCCTCAGTCTGATTCATTAGGTAGCCACCATCTGCCAACATACCCACCTACAAATCTGTATGTATACGATAAAAATATTTTTATTTTTTTTATACTACAATATAATTATATATATGTATTTATGCAGGTTAATATCATGCGGAATGCGTACGTTTTTATACCGCACATGGCGTGTAAAGAGTTTTTCGGTTGCTAAAGCACGTTCAATGCCCACTGGGCTGCAAAGAGCGCAGCACTTTGATACATTTGGCAAGCCTTCAGATCCCAGAACTTTTCCATACAAAATCTTAAGAATAAAGAAGGAAGAACAAAGTGCAACTTCTTATCCTCTTTGGTGTTTTTGGAAACGAAATATGAAAAAAAGAGAGAGATAATAAGAGGCATAACACTTCTCCTTGGAATAAGGCATCAAAGACACACCCAGGAACTAAGCATGGCCTGATGAGGTCGCCCACGAAAGATTAATCTTTTTTCATCAAATCATGCGCAGTTACGCCCTTCAAAAATGGGCCATGTCTAAATCCAAAGGAAATGTGCATCGGGTACGGTAATTGACCGCGTACCCATGCAAGCGCGTATGCCATGATCCAATAAAAAATGCACATTGAACATGATCATTGACTACATACTCATGCGAGCTCATGCGCACCAAATGCGGTGTAGTAAGGCTTTTCAATCCAAAATGTCCTGCTAGAATTTCACTAAGGCCTAGTATTAAAATAACTTTCCTGAAGCAAAGTTGGCAAACACTCAAGTATAGCATACAAATGGAAAAATCTTTGCTATGCTCAATTAAATGATCAGAATTAGAAAATAAATACCAAAATTGCTCACCAGTTCACTAGCACATTGTACATCATGTCTCTCAATCAAGCTCAACAGCATGAGTTTCCTCTGGGGTCAAAATTATTTTAGGTGCATCAGCAAACAATTGCTTGCTAGGAGAACCATAATGTATTGTTTAGCTTGTGCATGTCCCTTTAAAATTTTATGGCATCACAAGTTTGATTCCTATGGAACACTCAATAACACAGGCTTCATATATTGTCGGTAAAAGATGCAAATCCTATATATGAAGATGAAAATAAGTTGAAAATCCTGAAAAATCAAACGAATATGGAGGACTAAATTTGAGAAAATACAGAGAGAGAAAAAAAGGGTCCCAAATACAGTCACCATTTCTCTATGAGTGGCTGCATAAAATTAAACCACTTGAAACAACCACTGCTCTAGTAAAATTATCGCATATCAAATTGGCTGTGAATAGAGCACAAACTAAGCATGATCAAATCAAGTTCATAAATTGCTCTAGCAGTCTCCTTTGTTTGCAAATTTGAAAAATATTGTTTGCATGGCCCATATTGTTGGGGGAAAAATGGCAGCTTTGCAACAAGACCTCATCCCAAAATCAAGAGCATCTAATGACAAAGTGGTCATTACTGTAAAACACCAGGAAATGGATGCACATCACCTATATTCGGTGCACGAAGGTGCGCACCGGCTCTTTCATAGGTTATGCACCCATGCGGGTGCGCATGCAGAATGCATCATGGTCCAAAGGCGGTGTGCAAAGATGTTTTCTATTGGCAAAGTCTAGAGTAACAATAAATTTTGAGTTAAATGCATCAAGCTAACCACATCATGCATGAAATATATGGTCTATCCTGCTCTGTTCACAGACATTTCTCAACAGGATGACTCCAAGTCAAGCTTTCAATTGAACAAACATCATTATCCAGCCTAAAACATATCCCGAAGAACTGCATACCCAGCTTCCGTATGATAAAAATAATGATAAAATGGGATTGATGAGTTGAAACAAAATATTTTCCTTTTTTTTATGCTTCCTTTAATCTAATACGTAAACAAACCATGGATTGCAAACAAATTAGGAATCCTAACAAATTAACAACTTTGGATTTGAAATTTCCACAACCTTTTCTTCTTATTTCCCTCCTCTTCCTCTTTTTTTTTTTGTGCTGCCTTCGCCACTTTTTGTTAGAAAAAATTTGTTTTTCCCTTTTACAAAATTTATTTATTAGAAAAATGCTAGAAAATTAATCAGAAAATTTATACTCGAAATTTAAATTAAAATCAAAAATAAAAAGAATCAAACTGGTCGAGGCGTGTTAAACACTGCCCTAAGGACAAGTTTTCGCCCCCTCGTGCGGGTTGTTGGCGAATTGTTCCCAAGGTACAACGACCTAATTTGATTCGATCCTCCTACCGCGAGCACGATCGGGTGGAGGTTCAAACCCAGTGATTCTTTAGATGCCCAAATAAAATAATAAAATAGTTAAATAAATCTTTTACCACCAGTAGTTTGTTAAGACAAATTTTCTTGTTTAGACTCCTTGAGACAGCATGGATTTGCAGCAACAAGATCTTCAAGGATTGGATTTGCAGCAACAAGATGCAGCAATAAGATCTTCAAGGATTGGATTTGCAGCAACAAGATGCAGCAACAAGATCTTCAAGGATTGGATTTGCAACAACAAGATGTAGCAACAAGATCTTCAAGGATTGGATTTGCAGCAACAAGATGCAGCAACAAGATCTTCAGAGATTGGATTTGCAGCAACAAGATGCAATAACAAGATCTTTAAGGATTTCAGCAACAAGATCCGATTTGCAGTAACAAGATTTGTAGCAAAGGATTTTTTTCTTCTGCCTTCTATATTCACCACTCTTTTCCCTTAGATTATCCATATATTTATATATATAAAAATCACCATTCCTCCTTGTTACCGTTCCTTCCCAAACAGAAGGAAAAGCGGAACGCTCGAGCAAACGCTCGAGCGTTTCCGCAAATCACGGAACGCTCGCTGCGAGCGTTCCGCAAACGCTCGTCGCGAGCGTTTCGAGCGCGTCCCACGCGAGCATTTAATGCTCGCGTGGGTCGGTTACCACCCCCATTCTTTTTTTTTAACTTTTAACAAACGGCAAAGTCAACAATCCCCCATAAAAGTTAAAAAAAATAAATAATAAAATTAAAAAAAAATAGGGCATCTTAAACTGCGCAATAGGTGAGGTGTCTTGTGGACTTGAACCTCACTTAGTGTTGATTGTATACATCTGAAGGAACCATAGTGGATTAGACCTTGAACTAGGTCCTTGACTCAGACTTCTACTAATCACACACAGCATGAATCAATTAGGTTTAAGCGGTCAGCGCATATTAAAGGCCTTGCGCTTAGTACCTTGATTTTTCATGAAAATTTCTGAAGGTTAGCCCAAACCTTTAGTCACGGCCTCATATGACAATTCTCATATAGATGAATCCTCCAAGGGTATTTGTGACTAATACCCTGCAGATAACCTACCTCGGATCCATTAAGAGAATCACTCAACCTTACACAAATTTACTTTGTCACTTTATAAGAGCACTCATCATAGGGATGGGTTGAAAAATTTTTCAAAATTTGTGCTCTAACACAATCACTCAATCAGCTTCGTTTCTACCACATTGAACCTCATTCATGGGATCTCCAATCACAGAGGTTGGGTATCCACTGCTGGTGACCAAATAATGGGCTTAAGCCCCATCCCCTCGATGAATCTAGGACTCCACTCCTAGATAATCCTTGATTAATTGATCTGCCAAATTCTTCTTAGATTTGATAAATTCTAAAGAGATAACATCATTTTTTTTATGTTGTCTTATAGACTTATGACGAAGCCGTATATGGCGATTCATCTTTTTATTGGTACTCTTTTGATTTGTTAGTTCAATTGCGGCCTTATTATCACAATGGATAGATATAGCTGGAACTGGCTTAGGTACCAAGGTAGCTCTGATATTAGATTTTTTTATCCACTCTGCCTCATTACAAGTGGTATCCAGAGCTATCAACTCGGCCTCCATGGTGCTTCTAGAAATAATAGTTTGCCTAGTGGATCCCCAGGCAATAGCAGCACCGCCAAGAAGAAAAACGTAACCGGTAGTTGATTTTAAATCATGAGAATCAGTGACCCAATTAGCATCACTGTAACCTCAACCACCTCAGGGTATTCAGTGAACATCAAAGAGAGATTAAGTGTTCCCTTTAAATATCGAAACACTCTTTCTAAGGCTACCCAATGAGATTGATCAGGATTTTGATTATATCTACTCAGCCTTCCTATAGCATAGGCAATATCAGGTCTTGTTCTGTTTGCTACATACAAGAGAGATCCTATAATTTAAGAATACTTTAATTGATTAATTGGGTCACCTAAATTTTTCTTTAGGTGAAAGTTAGGATCAAAAGGAGTAGATATTGATTTAAGATTGGAATAACCAAACTTCTTGATCATTTTTTCTATAGAATGAGAAAGAGAGAGCTATCCCTTCATGGGACTTGATAAGCTTCATCCCTAGGATTACATCCGCTTCACCTAAATCTTTCATGTCAAACTTAGAAGAGAGGAAAGATTTAACACTTGAAATAATTTCAAGAGATGTTCCAAAAATTAAAATATCATCGACATATAAGCAAAGGATTACACAATCATTATCGACGATCTTAGAATACACACACTTATCATGATTATTGATTTGAAATCCAAAAGATAGAATAATTCGATCAAATTTCTCATGCCATTGTTTAGGAGCCTGTTTAAGACCATAAAGGGACTTGATAAGTTTACAAACCTTGTCTTCTTGTCCCTTTACAACAAAACCTTCAGGCTATTCCATATAGATCTCCTCCTCAAGATCTTCATTTAGGAACGCAGTCTTCACATCCATTTGATGAATGATTAACTTATGAATGGAAGCAATAGCAAGTAGTGATCTAAGGGTTGTTATTCTAGCTACAGGAGAATATGTATCAAAGAAATCTAACCCTTTCTTTTGGTTATACCCTTTGGCTACTAATCTAGCCTTATACTTTTCTATTGAACCATCAGGTCTAAATTTCTTCTTAAATACCCACTTACACCCTAAAGGTTTGCTTTCCGGGGGTAAATCAGATAAGATCCAAGCTTCATTTTGTAAGATTGAATTAAATTCAGAAAGGATAGCTTTCTTCCAAAAAGGAGCATCAGGAGAAGACATCGCATCTGAAAAAGAAGAAGGTTCACCTTCGACTAGGAAAGTAAAGAAACCTTCACCAAGATCCTTTTCTTTCCTTATCCTTGAACTTTTTCTAAGTTCAGAAGGTTCACCTTTAGGATTAGATCTTTTCCTTTTCCTTGACTCATTAGATAAACCTGCTTCAAAAGAATCATGAACCAAAAAGGATTAGTTGATAGTTGATTTGGTACTTGGTTCTTGAAAGGAAAAATTTTCAAAATAAGTAGCGTCTCGAGATTCGATAAGAGTATTATTTGAGATGCCACTTATATCAGAGTTTATCACTAGGAATCTATTTGTACTGCTATCTAAGGAATAACCTATAAAGATAGCATCTACAGTTTTAGGTCCTATTTTTCTTCTCTTAGGTTCAGGTATTCCTACCTTAGCTAAGCATCCCCACACTTTAAGATAATTTAGCCTGGGTGTTCTACCTTTCCAAAGCTCAAAAGGTGTTTTAGGACTATCCTTAAAGGGTATCCTATTTAAAATATAACATGCAGCTAAAAGAGCTTCCCCCCACAAGTTTTCAGGTACGCCTGAACTTATTAACATTGAGTTAAACATATCCATTAATGTACGATTTTTCCGTTCAGCTACACCATTAGACTGAGGAGAGTATGGTGGTGTAACTTCATGAATAATCCCATATTCTTGACAAAATAGAGTCATTTCATTTGAAGTATATTCACCACCGCGATCTGACCTAAATTTCTTAAGCTTTTTCTCAGTTTGGGTTTCAGCTTCTACCTTATAAATCTTAAACTTATCTAATACTTCATCCTTAGATTTTATCAAATATATGTGACAATATCTTGAGAAGTCATCTATGAATGTTACAAAGTAACGACTTTCTCCCCGTGTAGGAAACTTGGTAGAGTCACATACATCGCTATGGACTAATTCAAGAAGTGTTGAACTCCTATTTACTGATTTAAAAGGTTTTCTAGGCATCTTAGCTTGAATACAAATCTCACATTTAAACTTTCTATCAATATGAACCTTAGGAATTAGATTAAGATTTGTCATGTAATGAATACGATCAAAATTCACATGACCAAATCTATTATGCCAAACATTTGAAGATTCAACATTAAAAAGGAGAGAACTTTATTAGATAACTTAGAGGATACATTTAATTTAAAAAGACCTTCACATACAAAACCTTTACCAACAAACTCATTATTACGAGTAATTAAACTTTATTTGACTCTAGAACAATTTTATATCCTCTAGATATAAGAAGAGATCCACTAATCAGATTTCTTCTAATACTAGGAACTAACAACACTTCATGAAGGACCAGGATTTTTCCAGATGTCATCTTTAGATCCACTTGACCTTTCCCAAGCACTTGTGCTGAAGAGTTATTCTCAAGTGTCACACCTCCTCCATTTGATTCCTGAAAGGTGGAGAACCAGGAGCGATCAAAACAAACATGAACATTAGCTCCTGAATCAAGCCACCAATCACAAGAAGATTGGGTTGAGTTAATTAAGAATTTTGAATTTACCGACCTAAAAGAAGGCTCAGCACCACTCTCAACCACGTTAACTTGTGGTTTGGATGATTTTCTCAATGGTTCAGTCTTTCGATGGTAGCAGTCCTTCGCCACATGATTTATCCTTCCGCACACAAAGCAGAATGTGCCTTTATAATTCTTTGACTTATGATTCGGTCGGTTCTGATTTGATCGGTTCTGAGGAGGTTTGTATGATTGGTTGGATCTAGATTGAAATTTCTTCTTCTTAAAATTTTTCTCCTAGGTTTGAATTGATTTGGAGTTGGATTTGACTCGATCAGATTGATTTTAGGTCCAAGGTCGGTCTTTTGATTTTGATTTAGCTTAAGCCGGTGTTCCTCTTCTATCCTAATAGAGTTAATCACTTCTGTTAGGGTCAAGCTACCTTGCTTATGACTTAGCTCTCGAGCAAAGGATGACCAAGATGATGGAAGAGAATCTACTAAGACTTGGACCTTATAGTTTTCAGAAAAACTACAGCCAGTCAATTCTGATTTTCTAAAAAATCTTGAAATTCATGAATTTGTATGCTAATGGATTTGGAATCTACCATTATGTACTTTCAAATTTTGAGATAGTGAATCTATCTAGACCAGCATCAACCATCCCATATTCAGCCTCAAGAGCATCCCATAGTTCCTTAGCAGTTTTAGTAGGAAGGTAGACATCATAAAGATTATCAGATATGGCACTTAAAATTCTATGTCTACAATGAAAATCTATTTCTTGGGGTGTTTTTGATGAAGATGAGGCATCAACTATACTAGAAGAACCTTGTTGACTATTAGATTTGGGATCTGATAATTCTATGGCAGAAAATAAACCTAAAATGGTAAGCCAGTATTTCACTTGGCTTTGCCACCTCCTAAAAATGATCCATTAAATTTTTTGGTTTGATTGCACTAAGATCATCAGAACCCATTTTCAAAAGGTTGGTTTCTTAATTCGTTCTGCACAACCAAAAAGTATTTGAATTTTTTCAAATTAATAATTTTTCAGATATTTCTAGATTTTAAATTTAAATTCAAATGAATTAAATCTAGAAACTATTTGCAATAATAATCAAACGACTAAGCAATAATTAACTCAAATAATTCAATTCTAAATTTGAGTTTAATTTTTTTTTTAAATTTCAAATTTGAATTTTAAATTTTAAATTTTAAATTCAAAACTAATTCTAAGGCTTCTGAACAGATTCAAAATAAAAATTTTTTTTAACTTATAATAAAATCTAGCACTTTCTAATGATAGGAAAACTTGTCCTTAGCTGTTAGAAAAAATTTATTTTTCCCTTTTACAAAATTCATTTATTAGAAAAATGCTAGAAAATTAATCAAAAAATTTATACTCGAAATTTAAATTAAAATCAAAAATAAAAAGAATCAAACTGATCGAGGTGTGTTAAACACTGCCCTAAGGACAAGTTTTCGCTCCATCGTGCGGGTTGTTGGCGAATTGTCCCCAAGGTACAACGACCTGATTTGATTCGATCCTCCTACCGCGAGCACGATCGGGTGGAGGTTCAAACCCAGTGATTCTTAGATGCCCAAATAAAATAATAAAATAGTTAAATAAATCTTTTACCATCAGTAGTTTGTTGAGACAGATTTTCTTGTTTAGACTCCTTGAGACAACATGGATTTGCAGCAACAAGATCTTCAAGGATTGGATTTGCAGCAACAAGATGCAGCAATAAGATCTTCAAGGATTGGATTTGCAGCAACAAGATGCAGCAACAAGATCTTCAAGGATTGGATTTGCAGCAACAAGATGCAGCAACAAGATCTTCAGAGATTGGATTTGCAGCAACAAGATGCAGCAACAAGATCTTCAAGGATTTCAGCAACAAGATCCGATTTGCAGTAACAAGATTTGTAGCAAAGGATTTTTTTTTTCTGCCTTCTATATTCACCACTCTTTTCCTTTAGATTATCCATATATTTATATATAAAAAATTACCGTTCCTCCTTGTTACCTTTCCTTTCCAAACAAAAAGAAAAGCGGAACGCTCGAGCGTTTCTGCAAATCACGGAACGCTCGCTGCGAGTGTTCCACAAACGCTCGTCGCGAGCGTTTCAAGCGCGTCCCACGCGAGCATTTAATGCTCGCGTGGGTAAGCGAGCGTTCCACAAACGCTCGTCGCGAGCGTTTCAAGCGCGTCCCACGCGAGCATTTAATGCTCGCGTGGGTCGGTTACCACCCCCTTCTTTTTTTTTTTTTTAACTTTTAACAAACGGCAAAGTCAACACTTTTAGCAACCAGCTCCGATATTAAAAAGAAATCGAACAATATCAATCTTTGTTATTAGCGAAGGCAATGGGGTTGGTGGAAAGGAGATGAAGATGATCAACAAGCTCAATACATAGCTAGTGCAATCACCACAGGGATGGAGATGGGATGTGGTGAGGGAGAAGAAAGACAAATATGATAAATGAAAAAAAAAAGCCAACCAATTGCTGCTTTATTTCCCACTATACCTTTTTAACAATGAACTGCTTGATATTTATGAAAACATAATATAAAAGCAATGCAACTAAACCATCTAAATATATTAAAGAAAATTTGTTTGTTAACTGCACATGAACCTTACGTCCCGAGTGTGTTACTAATCCCTCAATAGAATATGCCAAAAGATTTTTTTTTCCTAATTTCAATGCAAGCCTATTTACAAGATATATAAATAAGTCTGAACATAGAGATCCCAAAACTTTCGCGTTTTCTACGTGACATGCAAGTAATTCGTACATCATCGAAGAGAGAGTTTATAGATCCCCGTGTTGAATGGCTTTATAATTCCTAGGTTACAGGTGCCATACAAAGAATGCGATTGCTAGGTCTGGGGATACTCTCTCTAGATTGGCGTGGAGAGAAGCCCTGGGGAAAGACGCTTGTGCTGCAGTGCAGTTGGCGCCCAGCTTTTATCGGCCATGACGCTTGGTTTGTTTAAAGTTTAAACCTCGCACAACGTATGCAATTTTTCCATCACCTTTCCATGCCTCGTTCTTAGCGCCTCTGCCTTCCTTGTTCCCATTCCAGTCGTCAGCAGCTATCGGCGATCTCCCCTTGGTGAATGAACCCAAGGCCCTCCGTCCTCGCAGAGCAACGGGCCACCGTGGCGCTTCGAATTGGAGCTCAGGCAGATGGAAGAGCATGGCCGATCCGAGATCGGCGAAGGGTTTTGATGATAACGTACAGGCGAAAACGACCTACAAATTCTCTAGAATTTTAGAGAAGGATGAAGGTTTTGCGTTTAACGGGCTTAGGAAAACGTGGTCATAGCGGTGGCCTATAGAGTTGGGCATCGAATCATGCCAATTAAATTAGAAATTTATTAATATCAAGCCATATGAGCCTCTGCCATATCAGGCATGATCCATATGAGCCTATATTGTAACGATCCAAGTGGGCTAGACAGTGTCATGCCAAGTACAGTCTATCAGAGCCTAATAAAAAATTTAAATAAAAAAATTTTAGGAACAAAAGAATTTATTAATATGAAGCCACCTTAATGATGAGAGATTTGGCATAGACCCCTACTAGTTTATTAATTTAAAATCAAAATGGTACATGAATGGAAGTTAGGCCTGACCTCTATAATAAAAAAATAAAGATGTCTCATTTTAACAATTAAAAAAAATACAATTATAAAATAGATAACTCACTCATCGTAGTATTTGTGTCATCATCATCTTCGCTGGTTAAGTCATGTCCACCTTTATCTTGAAGCCTCTTTCAGCATTCAACCAATCTTTGAAGTAGAAAAGCATCTCAACCGCCAGTCATCTTACTTCTCTTTTCATCCAGAATAGAAAAGCATCTCAACCATCTTGCCAGTCATCATGCTTCTTTTTTCATCCAGAACATGCCAACCTGCACTGAAAGCGGATTCCAATGCTACTGTGGACATCGGCACAGCTAAAACATCCCGTGCAATGACAGACATAATAGGATATTGATTTCTAACATACTTCCACCAAGCTAATATATTTAGACTCTCTATTTGATCATCATTATATGTAGAATGAAGATCGTTTCATAAATAAAATATAATTTTACTTAAAGATGAAGAAGATGATGAAGCATGTGTGTGCCTTCTAATGAATGAAAAAATAGATAACGAACGAGATCTAGAACAAGAAGCAGAGCTTTAAGCAGGTATTCTAAATCTACAAATTTTGTCATCATATAAAATCTAAATATCATTAAGAAGTCGTATTACCTCATCTTTAGCAGGTTCAAGATTTTGATTCATATTTTCATAATATTCATCAATTAAAATATTTATGCCATTTAATTTAACTCTAGGATCAAAAATAGCAGCTAAATTTACAAATTCTTGCTTTTCGTGCTTTTGATTTTCCGCAAGTATTATACAAAAGACATATCCTATTCCAATATTCATTCCATTTAGTTTCCATATGATATATAATAGGCATTATAACATCATTATTTCTATATTCTTTAAATTTTTCACTAATTACATATGCTTTTTTAAAAATTAATAAAAAGTTTGATAATAAATAATAGAAAGAACATTTGTAGCATCATAAAAAGTAATAAAAAAATATTCTAAAATTTTACCTTGATTCCAATCAGTTTCAGTCAATGTAAATCCTAATCCACGATCATTAATATAAGTACTTAATAAGTTCTTATATGGATATGCATCATGTATCATAGTATAGGTACTATTCCAACTAGTAATTATCAAGTTTAAATTTTTTTAAATGTTTACCATGATCTACACATAAATGTTTAAATTCTTGAAGTCTTGCTCTTGAAGCATGAATAAAAGAAACTGTATTTCAAATTTTTGAAATAACCTCTTGAATTATGTCCATGCCAAATTGAATAGAAAGATTTAATATATGATATGCACATCTAATATGAAATAATTGTCTATTTAAAATGGGATACAAAGAGTCATTTAATAATACAACAACCGAATTATTATTAGATGCATTATCAAAAGTAATAGATGTTATTTTATTATTAATATTATATGAGCTTGTAGTTTGATAAATAGTATTTAATTTTTATTTTTCCGAATGCGAAAAATTAAAAGAACGAAAGCAAGAATTTGTAAATTTAGTTGCCAATCATTATCAATATAATGAGTAGTAATAGCAATAAGACCAAATATCAGAAGTTAAAGAAATTATAGCATTTAAATTTGAAAGCGTTTTAATTAAACTTTGTTTCATTGCTAAAAAGTTTGTCATAGCCACGCTTCTAAATGTACACCTAATAGTTCTTCTATAAATAGGTTGTAGGCCTAATTGAACATAATGTTCAAAATTATAAGATTCACATAAACTAAAAGAAATTAATTGAACTATCCATCTTACAAGTAATTTTCTTTGATTTTCATAGTTATATGTAAAATTACCTACAAGCGATCCTTCTTGTATATTAAGGGTACTTTAAAATCATGCATCCTATGAGTCTCTATATTTCTATGTTCCCCAGTACTATTACAACTATAAAGTTTTGTACATTTTCTATATTTTGCTTTGTAGACTCCATCAACCATAATTCTATCGAAATCATTCTAAACATTATTAGTCCTCTTACGAGAAGAGGTTTGACATTCACTAATACTGGCTCTAGAGGAAACTGTGAGGAAAACCGTGAGTCAAAAAGTCAATTGTTTAGTTCCAAGGAGTTGGTTGTCATTCATTTAATTCTCTGCTGTTTTTCTAGGCTTACTTAATGTTTTGCTAAGTTCCTAGAAGTTAAATTCTCTATGTAATTTCCTATATACAGCTTCTATATAAAGCTGTGTCTAGCATCTTTTAAATATACAGAAAATAGAAAGAAATCTAATTCTTCTCTATAAAAGGTGCAGCAGCACTCTATTACTTAAAAAACTTCAGCAAATCTACTTCTATCTCTATATTTCCAACAAATTTGGTATCAGAGCCATGTCGATCAGCAATTCCTCCTCTGCTGGAACCATATTCAGTTATTCCCAAAGCCAAGTACCCATCTTTGAAGGAGAAAACTATGGGTACTGGGCTGATCAGATACGTTTCTTCTTCATTGCACGAGACTTGTGGGAGATTGTTGAAGAAGGATATGATGATTCTCCATCAGCAAGTGATGATTCATCCTCTACAAGCAGAAGTACAGAGACCTCATCTCAGGTTTCTGCTCAAAACAAACAAAAGATCAAGAATAATGCCCTTGCCTTGAGTTACCTCCATCAAGGAATCAGCAAGACCATCTATCCTCGCATTTTTGGCATTAGCAAAGCTAAAGATGCATGGGAAACTCTGAAGAAAGAATTTCAAGGGAACAATAAAGTTGTCTCTATTAGACTTCAGTCACTTTGGAAGAACTTTGATTGCTTGACAATGAAAGAATCAGAGAGCATCAAAGATTTTTTCTCCAGGGTTACTGAAATTGTAAATCAAATCAGAGCTTATGGCGATCAGATTGAAGAAAAGAGAATAGTAGAGAAGATTCTTAGAAGTCTGCCACCAAAATTTGATCATGCAGCTGCAGCAATCGAAGAATCAAAAGATCTCTCAATTCTGACCATGTATGACCTCTGTGGTTCCTTGGAATCACATGAGGAAAGAATGAAGAGATCCTCAGGTCAGTCCTTGGAGCAGGCCTTTCAATCAAAGGTCAATTTGGGACGGAAATTTCAACAGAAGAGGGGAAACTTCCAGCAACAAGATCAGTTTCAAAGGAGTCAAAATAACCAGCCTCGAGGGCGTGGAAGAGACCGAGGCAGAGGCAGAAATACTCAACTTCAAAGAACCAGCTACCAGGGACAGAATTGCATCATATGCAGGAAGTCCAATCACACTTCAGATGAATGCTATTTAAGGTGTAAAAGGTGTAGGATTCCAAATCATTCAGACAGAGATTGCTGGCACAAGAAGAATGAAAATTCAGAAGTAAATTTCAGCAAAGAGAATGATGAAGAGCAAGTGTTTTTAACTTGTCTCAATGCTGAAAGCAGAAAGGACCAGGTGTGGTACCTTGACAGCGGTTGTAGCAGCCATATGACAAATGACCGTGAGTTGTTTGTTAAAATTGATGAAGATTTCTCAAATTCTGTCATTCTTGGTGATGGAAAATCTGAAAGGGTTGAAGAAAAAGGAGTGATTGCAGTACAGTCCAGATCTGGTGAGCAAAAGTTCATTCATGATGTTCTTTACGTCCCAACTCTTGCTCACAATCTCTTAAGTATTGGGCAGCTGATTCAGAAAGGATATCGGGTGTTTTTCGAAGAAAATAAGTGCAGAGTGATAGACAAGCAGAACCAGCTGATGGCGAAGGTTGAGATGACTCACAACAAAGTTTTTCCACTCTTCATCAACTATGCAAGTCCAGTAGCCTTAAGGGGTGAAATTTCAGACGAATCTCAACTATGGCATCTCAGATATGGCCATTTAAATCATAAGGGACTGCAGCTACTAAAGCAAAAGGATATGGTTCGTGGTCTTCCCCAAATACATCAAGTAGAAGGAGTTTGTGAAGGCTGTGTCTATGGGAAGATGCACCATCTTCCTTTCCCAAAGATTTCTTGGAGGGCCAAAGCTCCTTTGGAGCTTGTTCATGCGGATATATTTGGTCCCACAAGAACTCCATCACTTGGGAATAAAAGGTACTTCATACTTTTTGTTGATGATTATACTAGAATGGTGTGGCTGTATTTTATTCAACAAAAATCAGATGCTTTTTCAAATTTCTGGAATTCAAAGCCCTTGCTGAAAGGCAAAGTGGGCTGAAAATGAAGACCTTAAGAACTGATCGTGGAGGTGAATTCATCTATCAACCATTCATGGATTATTGCAAGAAAGAAGGCATCCAAAGGCAATTAACCGTGAGTAGAAGCCCTCAGCAAAACGGAGTTGCTGAAAGAAAGAACAGAACCATTGTTGAGATGGCTCGGAGCATGTTAAAAGGGAAGGAGCTTCCTAATTCTCTTTGGGCTGAAGCTGTACATACTACTGTCTACATCTTAAACAGGTCTCCAACAAAATCAGTAAGGAACAGAACTCCCTATGAAGCTTGGAGTGGAAGAAAGCCAGAAGTTGGCCATCTAAAAGTGTTTGGTTGTCCAGCCTACTCACTCAACAAGGCTCCAAATAAAGATAAGTTTGATCAGAAGGGAGAGAAGCTTCTGTTCGTTGGGTACAGCGATGAATCCAAGGGCTACAGGTTGCTGAATCCTATTAATAACAAGCTGACAGTGGCAAGAGATGTCATATTTGATGAAAAAGCAGTATGGCAGTGGAATTCCAGCAGCCAAAATTCATCAAATATTCAAGATTTGCTCCAGCTGAAGGATCAAGGACTGAATCAGCAGTTGAAATTCAGAATCCAGCAACTTCAGCTGCTGGAACTATAACTCAGAGCTCCAGTTCAGAATCTGAAAGTCCAGATAATGAAGGAACTTCATCTTCTTCACCTAGTCTAAGAAGATCTGAAAGAGTTAGAAGACCGCCCGAAAGGTATAGTGATTTTAGAAGCTATTTCTCCAATGAAAATGCAGATTTTGCTCTTTTCTCTTGTGAGCCACAAACTTTTGAAGAAGCTGTGAAGAATGAAAAATGGCAAAAGGCCATGGAAGAAGAACTGAATATGATTGATAAGAACAACACTTGGGATCTTGTAGATCCTCCCAAAGGCAAAGACATTATTGGTCTTAAATGGGTTTACAAGACCAAATACAATGAGGATGGTTCCATTCAAAAACACAAGGCCAGGTTAGTGGCCAAAGGCTATTCCCAACAGCCTGGAGTAGATTTCAACGAGACTTTTGCCCCAGTTGCAAGAATTGAGACAATCCGACTTGTTCTTGCAATTGCTGCCCAATTGGAGCTGAATGTGTATCAAATGGATGTCAAATCAGCTTTCCTTAATGGAGAACTGAAAGAGGAAGTTTATGTGGAGCAGCCACATGGATATGAAGTCAAAGGCAAAGAAGAAAAGGTATACCGGCTGAACAAGGCATTATATGGCCTCAAACAAGCTCCACGAGCTTGGAATAGTAAGATTGATTCTTACTTTCAGAATTCAGGTTTTCAGAAAAGTCCTCATGAACCAGCACTTTATTTTATGAAGAATGAAGCTGATTTTATCATAGTCTGCTTATATGTTGATGATTTGATTTACTTTGGGAGCAATCATCATTTACTTGCTGATTTTAAGCACTCAATGATGAGGAACTTTGAGATGACAGACTTAGGGATCATGAAGTACTTCCTTGGGATGCAAATGAAGCAAGGAAGAGGGGAAATTTTCATTTCCCAAGAAAAATATGCAGCTGACATCTTGAAGAAATTCTACATGAAGGATTGTAAGGCTGTAAGTACTCCTATGGCTTTAAATGAAAAATTGAGCTCTAATGATGGAGCTAAGAAGGTTGATGAAAAACAGTACAGGAGTCTAGTTGGATCCCTTATTTACTTGACTCATACTAGACCGGATATCACTCAAGCAGTTAGTATGTTGTCAAGATTCATGCACAGCCCAAGTGTGCTTCATTATGCAGCAGCAAAAAGGGTACTAAGGTACCTAAAAGGCTCATTGAAACTTGGTTTGAAGTATGGCAAAGACTCCGAGTTCACTTTGACTGGTTTCACCGATAGTGATTGGGCTGGATCTACTGATGATAGAAGAAGCACATCAGCCTATATTTTCTGCCTTGGAAATAACACCATTTCATGGTGTTCTAGAAAGCAAAACACTGTTGCTTTGTCATCTACAGAGGCTGAATATACTTCAGCAACAGAAGCTGCTTGTGAAGGAGTTTGGCTAAGGAAATTGCTCAATGATTTAGGATTGAAGCAGGAGGGTCCTACAACTATTTATTGTGACAATATGTCTGCAATTGCTCTAACAAAAAACCCAGTTTTTCATGCCAGATCAAAGCATATCGAATTGAGACATCATTTTATTCGTGACCTTGTGCAGAAAGAAGAGATACAGCTGGAGTTCATCAGCACCAATGAACAACCAGCAGACATGCTCACAAAACCTGTTTCTACAGAAAAGTTTTTGAAGTGCAGAAACATGTTGGGACTCACTGTTTTAGAGGGGAATTTGTGAGGAAAACCGTGAGTCAAAAAGTCAATTGTTTAGTTCCAAGGAGTTGGTTGTCATTCATTTAATTCTCTGCTGTTTTTCTAGGCTTACTTAATGTTTTGCTAAGTTCCTAGAAGTTAAATTCTCTATGTAATTTCCTATATACAGCTTCTATATAAAGCTGTGTCTAGCATCTTTTAAATATACAGAAAATAGAAAGAAATCTAATTCTTCTCTATAAAAGGTGCAGCAGCACTCTATTACTTAAAAAACTTCAGCAAATCTACTTCTATCTCTATATTTCCAACAGAAACTTGGGGTTGGGGTTGGGGATTAGTTTTTTCACCCTAAAAAAAAGGATGGATGCCAAAATTACTTTCGTTATAAGATACCATATCTAAAATTTTTAATTAATGAATGTAAAAAATTAAAACTAAACACAAGAAGGAATTGAGAAGAGGATCAAAGATGGAGGCGTGGAGCCAAGATTTGTGAGCTTCCTCTTGTGCTCTCGCAAATCACCTTTTAACAAGAAATGACCTTCTTTCTCTTGTACTTCTCAATAAGAACCTCCTCTTATATAGCACTTGAACACTGCTAGAGCACTTGCCAGAACACTTGTAAATTAAAAATTAAATTGCTAGAGATTGCTACGAGAGAAATAGTAGTAGTAGAGAAGGAGAGAATGGTTGGTTTGGTGTAGTGAGAATGAGGAAGGAATGAGCTATTTATAGAAGTTCCATTTTTTTAAAAAAATACCCTTCAATATAGATGTTATTTGGCTATTGGGAGGGGGTAAAATGGTTAAACCCTTTCTAACGCATATATAGCCATTTCTAGCCGTTAGAAGCCGTGCTGGCATAGCATGAGCAGTGCCACAGCATGCCAACGGGCCTGAAGTTTTTTTGGCCATGTCGTGCCTGGCATGGCCCGTTTGTTACTGAACTATGCCAGGCACGGCATGATAAGGGATATGGCCTATTGGTCCGATATGATCTAATGCCCAACTCTAGCCTATGACCATTTAGATTATATTATAAAAAAAAACAAAGAGAGGGAACACAATTCGGCAATCGTTGGTAGTCTCAATGGGACTCGTTAAAAATCACTTTAGGCATTAAATGTGGATTGATTGAAAGAAGAAAAGAAACGAAACATAATAAATGTAAAAAGGCAATACACTTCAAATTTCACTCAATTTACCACAAAACTAATATGGATTAGATTTAGCACAAACAAGGCCCGTCTAGTAATCTAGTAGTTCAATTGACTCTGCTAGCGGTGGTCTAAAAACTCGAATGAAAGTTACGAGAGCATGTAACACATTTTTTTCATTAAATGTGAGAGATAAAAAATGTGTTGCATTTCTCATCGCCACTAACTAAGCAAAATTTATTTTATCATGGTTGGGTAGCTTTTTTTTTTTTTTAGTGCTTATCAATTTTTACATATTTAGATTGGCTTTGATAGTATTTACAACATTTCAAGCAGTCCAATTATGTATTTTAAAACTTAAGTAAAAATTAATGAGTAACAGATGAGTTTGAATTATAAATATAATATTTTAATTAATACAAAATTATTTGTTGAGTGCTGCAGTGTACGTATGAGTGGTGTGAGTCTGTTCTTTAAAATCGCTAAGTAGGAGCTAAAGTGGATGCGAGTCTGTCAAGCATTGAGAGTAGGCTCGAGATTCGCTAACTTCGGCCGGAAAACTTTTCAACGTGGGGATTAGGGTTGTAAAAAGGGCGGGTCGGCCCGCGGCCCGACCCGACCCGACCCGGCCATGCCCCCGACCCGGCCCTGCCCCGCGACCCTCCATGGCCCGACCCTTGCTGCCCCAGACACCCTCGGGTCCGGGCTTGGGTCACCCCCGGCCCGACCCTTCGACCCGCCCGGCTCGACCCCATCCGCCCCGCCCCGCCCCGCCCCGCCCCGCCCCTGCCCCTGCCCGCCCGCCCGCCCCTTTCGAATTCTGCCACGCTGCAGACTGCAGCGCAGCAGCTGCAGCATCTCCTCTTTTTTTTTTTTTCTCCTCAGAACGGCTATGAAGCCGTTGGTGATTCCGGCAGAAACGGCAGAGGGCCGTTGGCAGCCCCAACGGTCCCAAAAAAAAAATTTTATTTACAAAATTTTTTTCAAAAATATTACAAAATCTCTCCCAAGTCCCAACCTTCCATTATAAATACCCCACAAATATATTCACTCAAACTTACAAAAAATTAACATATTCTCTCTCAAATTTCTACACTATCAAGCTACTCTCAAGTCTCAAGTGTGTTCTTCAATTGTGCTTAAGTGCATCCAATTTTGGCAAAATTGAAGTCAAGATTTAAAGTGTTTCAAAGTCTCTCTCAAGTGCATCAAAGTCTCAAATTATTCCAAGTTAGTATTTATTTTTTCTTTTAATTTGCATACACCGATTTTTTTCTATCAAATTATTTTTCTAAATGGATCCTAGAGACACTCATTTTTTTGATTTGGAGGGTGGAGATTCAATAATTTATCCCCCTCATGAGCAAGTAGAACAATTTGCATCACCACAAATACCAACACCCGGTAGCACAACTAGTGATGTTGGTGCATCATCTTCCCGCCACGGCCAACAACGTGGCCCTGGAAAAATATGGGACTTTTTTACTAAAATTTTACGGGATGATAGAATGCATAAAGCTAAATGTAATATTTGTGGGGAATTATTAGATGGTAGACCTAGTAGTGGAACTAGTCATTTAAAAAGACATTTAAATAGAAAGCACCGACAGGATCCCCGTATCAATTCTGTCATTGATCAATATTTTCCACGTGCTGCGCAAACTCAATTAGGAAATGAAGGGGGTAATTTAAATATTTTTTCTTATGACCCTACAAGAGCACAAAATAATTTAGTTAGATATATTGTTAAAGATGAACAACCTTTTACAATGAGCGAAAATCCACATTTTGAAGAATTTATTCGCGATAGTTTTACGCCACAATATCGAGGTTTTTCAAGAAACACTTCAAAAAATAAAGTAATACAAGATTTTGAAATAAAAAAAGATGAATTAAAAATTTATTTTCATAGTTTAGAAGGACATATATGCTTGACCTCTGATATGTGGAAATCTTGCCAAGATATTGAATATCTTTGTATAACTGCACATTACATTGATGAAAATTGGAAATTAAATAAACGCATAATTTCATTTACATTAGTTGAACAACCTTACAGTGGATTGAGTGTTGGGGAGCTTATTGTCAATGAACTTGCATCATGGGGATTATGTAGAAAAATATTTTCTATTACTTTAGATAATGCTTCGTATAATGATGTTTGTTTTAATTACTTACTTAATGCTTTACCTACGAGCAGTCCATTAATTCATGGGCGTTGTTGTGCCCATATACTTAATTTAATTGTAAAAGATGGATTAAATATTTATGAATCTTCTATTGTTAAAATAAAAAAAACTGTAATTTGTGCTATGAGTTCTCCAAAAAGAATTAATATATTTTTTGGTATATGTACTCAACTTGGTTTAAAACCAAGAAAATTACCATTGGAAATTAATATAAGATGGAATTCAACTTACGTTATGTTAAAAGTTGCTATTAAATATCAAAAAGCAATTGATTTATTTATTTTAAGTCATCACGCTATTAATTTAGATGTGATTGAACCAATTGATTGGGCAAATGCAATTTTTTATAAGGATTTTTTACATGTTTTTGATGTGGCTACTAAAATATTTTGTGGAATTTATTATCCCACTTCTTCTACTATTCTTTATCAATTGGGTGTCATTGATGAAATTTTTAAAAAATATTTTTCTCAAGAATATTATACTAATTTGGTTCTTACAATGAAAGAAAAATTCGATAAATATTTTAACCCACTTCCCAAACATTTTGGTATTGCCACTATTTTAGATCCTAGATATAAAGAAGATTTTTTTCTTCAATTATTAGATATGATTTATGGGCCTGAAAGTGCCCATGAACAATTAAATGATATTAAACAGGAAATGCAAACTCTGATGAGTCGGTATGATTGTAATCGTACAACTGCCCAAACAATGCCCACAACGTCTTCCTCTCACCGTGACTTCGGCGGTAATACATCTCTTTGGAGAAGAATAACATCTCGACGGACAGAGTCATCAAGAAATGCCAGTTCAAGTTCATCCGACTTACAACGGTATCTCGGTACACCTCCAATAGAAAATGAAGATGATTTTAATCTTTTAGACTGGTGGAAGGGACAACAACCAAAATATCCAGTTCTTTCAGCTTTAGCTCATGATATCCTGGCATTTCCAGTTTCTACCATAGCATCCGAGCAAGCCTTTAGTGCAAGTGGACGCGTTATCAGTCAAACAAGGAGTCGACTAGCCCCTCCGACAGTAGAAGCCTTAATGTGTTTACGAGATTGGTATCTCGCCGAAAATAGACAACAAGAAGATGCCGAAAAAGAGGAACTTGCCCTTAACTTTGATGCAATGTATTTAGGTGAACAACCAGATCACACTAGTGGATCTAGTGATGAATGACAATGATATATAGATAGAGTAATATTTGCAAATGATAGTCACTCTTATAGGTGCCAACCTAGTTGGGATGTATACGATGTGAAGTGATGCACTTATTTGTTACTCTATCATTCTTTTTTTTTTTTTTAAATTCTACATTTGTAAGGTTGAGATTACGCAATAATGTTCGTTATGTAATTGCTTCTAAATTTAATAAATTTTAATTTTTGTTTGTAAAGTTTTATTTTGTGGTAAATCCATACAAAATCTCAAATTTCATTGTCAATAATTATTTTAATGTATTTGGTTGAGTTTTATTTTGTAATTTATTTTTGTTCAAAAAATAAAATTTATTAAAAAAATATTAAAAAATAATTAAAAATTAGTAGGGGCGGGTCAGGGGCGGGTATTGATGACCCGCGGCCCGACCCGATCCGACCCGAAATTGGAGGGGCAGGAGGGGCAAGGGTCAAGGAGGGGCAAGGGTCAAGCCGGGTCAGGGGCGGGTCGGGCCGGGCCTGACCCGGTTTACACTCCTACTCAGAGGTCATTTACACCATTGTCAACACACCTTGGCTTTTGGTTTCTTTTGGCTGGCTTGAGCCGAGGTGGAAACAATATAACACATCGGGTCATCGTAAAAGAAAAGACCGATGCTAGAGTACGGTATTCTTTTCCAGAGTGGCTCCTCGGCCTTTGCTGATTGCTAGGGAAGCGGGAGTGAGCCGAGGTACTAGCCGAGGCCGAGTCTAGAGGCCGAGACTGAGGGCCGACTCCAATGGCTGAAGCCGAGTTCAGAGGCCGAGGCCAAGGGCCGACTCCCGTGGTCGAGGCCGAATCCAGAGGCCGAGACCAAGGGCCGAGACCAAGGGCCGAGGCCGAGGGCCAACTCCAGTGGCCGAAGCTGAGTCCAGAGGCCGAGGCCGAGGGCCGACTCCAGTGGCTGAGGTCGAGGGCCGACTCTAGAAATAACTGGTTTGACCCTGGTGAGATTACCATTGCCCATGGGGCTCATTGCCCCCATCAGATGCCCCCCACACTCCTGAGCTTGTGCAACCGCGTTCCTTGCATCCGTCAAGTGAAAGGAGTGTAGAGCTCTTCATCTTTGCACTTGTCTTTTCTTATTAGTTTTGGCTTTGACTTTTCATCTGCCTTGTGTGGACATTAGCATATCCTTGTCTCCATGCTTTTGGAAGCTGTATATTTATCTGCCCAAAAACTTTAAGCAGTGTTGGAGGTAAGTTGATTACCTTTGACTAGCTGAGGGCAGCCTCCCTGTATCACATTTTTGAGTATCAATGAAAGAAATACTTTTATCCAGGCATAGTGTACTTACCTTTCATAGCTTTTGGTTTCCTTGCATTCACGTCTCAGCTTCGGCCTTTAGGCTTGATAGAGCGGAGCAGGGGCCGCTCGTGCCGGATTGGGACACTCGCAGAGGCAGAAGGGGCCGTCTAAGAGTGGGAATGAAACGGAGTTGTAGGTGGCTCCGAATGCGCTCCACCGTTGGATCATCAGCCACCAAGTGATGGACCTTGATATACAATAAATATCAAGGAGAGAGGGAGAGAGAAAGTGACACGATGTCACCTCTTTTTTTGGTGGCTTCCAATTGGAGAAGTGTCTCTAGTGAGGCTTATTCATTATTGCTATCCCACTGCTCCGTACATGTTGGTTAAAGTGCTCGTCCTTCCTTCCACATGGCACCACCAGCTTTGATGAAACGAGGGTCATGATACCCAGATCCAAGGCTATGGCCAATGGGTTCACGAACTTGGCACCCAGCTCCATATTCGTGGGAGTAGCAGTCCAGAGAACATGTTTCAGCATTTGAACACTTTGGTTTTATAAGCAGGCACTTCTCGGGACTCCTAATAGATTTGTGATAGCACGGTCTCCATGGCCGAACCGAACGGCTGAGTGGAAGAGGCCGAGGCCGACACCATCGGCCGAGTAGAGATGATCAATGTGAAATGTTTTTGGAGGAATATTGCTCCTTCTGCTGATTTGGATACATCAGCCTACTGGTGGTCTACCCCCCAGGGAGCCATGTTTATTGGAGTGGAGGCGCTGGTGCCCTCGCTGCTCTTGCCAATGAGCTTGAGCTTGAAGTTGTTGATGAACCTGAAGGTACCCTTGCCGAGGGCTTGAGCTTGAGTTTGTTTGTGTAGCCTCTAGACAACTGCCACCAATGTTTGGTCTTGTTGAGTGATGGCGGTGAGTTGGTCCACTTGAGTGGCCTGAGATAGTGGTGACGGTAGAGTAGAGAGAATGGTTGTCTGTTGCTCAGTTCGTTGAGGGTGCCCCCCCCAGCATGACTGGCGAAAGCCTTTTGGGCTCTTGTCATCACCATCATTTTGATCCACCATTTTGATCAAAGGGGGATGAGGATCAAAAAACTAGCATCGTTGACAATCCGTGCTTTGTGCCCCGCTTCCTAGCATGCCAATCTATTGTTGCCAAATCACCCTCCTTGAGCATCCGCGAGCATCCGGTCATCTTCTCCGGCGAGCCAAGGATCTTCCAGCGAGCTTCTCGTGCTTGGAAGCCTGCAAAAAGTCCTGGAAATCGAAGATTCCAGCGGGGACCCTCCGATGCTCAAATTAGTGCTCTGGGCAATAGCCGTGAGCTTCAGAAAGCTCGAAAGAAATAGAGAGACTTAGAGAGGTACTCTCTATGAGCGTACGAGTGTTTAGGAGTTGTGTGTTGAGTTGTTGTGGTTACCTGATCATAGATCCCTCTTACCCATTTTATTAGTGCTTAGAGCCTGCTAGTCTTAGGGCATGATCACTTGTCAGAGCATTAATGATGGGGGCGGCACAGGGGGGCTTGCCTCCATGTAATTTGTCAGAGCTACAGGTCGTATCCCATCAAATATAGGTGGCCATTTGATCTAGATGGCAGCTGTAGGTTGTTGCAGGCTTACAGAGCATGTGCAGCCGTTATGGCGCTTTGCCAGATGTGTCCCCCACGCTACACTTCGTTGCCTTGTGCGGATAGTGGTGAGATGATGGAGCCAGGCACATGGGCCCTGTAATGTGGCTACCTCGTACGAACTGGCAGCCAGAGTCAGAAGTCCTTCGTCACTCCGAAAGTGGTCGAGAGCGGGGATGAAGCCATGGCCGAGAGCAGAGAGGGCCATGGAATATTATTCCTGCATGGCACATTGATTGCATGGCACTGTTCATGCCTCCCTCGTCGACCTACAAGGGAGGTGCCATATCCCACTCTCCGAGGCTGACGGCAATAGGGAGCTAAGGGAGTTGGTGCCGAGGCTAGCATCGGTTGGATCGATGCTAGAGTCGGCAAGGATGGTGTCGGTTGCCGAGGCTGGAGTCGACAGAAGACGCTGGCGTTGGGACGATAGGGGAAGCAACATGGAGAAGACTCGGAGTTGATGGCGACAGAGAGGAGTCGGACTAGAGAGTCGGTCAACCGAGGCCAAAGTCGGTGTCGGCAGCCAGGATGAGGCTAGAGCCGGGAGTCTCCATCTGGCCTCGAAAACCTCTGGCTGGACTCGGGAATGGCTGGAACTGTTCGTGGAGTCGAGAGTCTCTCCCCCTGGCCTCCTCATCCCTCGTGCCACGTTACCATGAACATCCCTCTCCATGAAAGGAGGGGCCAATGTGGCTACATGTGGCCGTCGTGGAAGGTAGTCGAGGCTAGAGTCGGTTGGGGATGGCCGAGACGACGCTGGACTCGGGAGTCGGCTGTCGGGACGATGGGGGAAGCAGCATGGAGAAGACTTAGAGTCGGTGGCGGCAGAGAGGAGTCGAACTCGGGAGTTAGTCGACCAAGGCCAAAGTCGGTGTCAGTAGCCAAGATGAGGCTGGAGCCAGGAGTCGACAGACACGGAGGGCTAGGAAGGAGCCAGAGGCCATTGTTCGGAATCGGAAGCTCGGGGGAGAGTCGGGACGCACGGAGAGTCAGAGGCGGTGGCCGAATCCTAGGTCCTCTTGGGTGGTCCGCTATTTTCTGGAGCCATGTCCTCAGAGCTTCCTCTCCTATTGACCTCCACCTTGGCCTCGGAACCAGAGTTCGGGAGAAGCTCGGATGGCCGACTTCGGGAGCTGTGATAGGACGGTCGAGACAGCCAGAACAACCATCGGTGCTGGGGTTGGAGCCGAGGACAGGACTACTTGCTGGGGCAGAAGGCGAGGCCTGGAGTTGGGCTGGCTCTGCTCCTCCATCCAGAGCATTAATTATAGAACACATGCATGGCCTCGTGCAACTTAATGCACATGTGTGGCCTTGGCTCCAAAGCACTTCTGTGCTTCATGCAACATGGAGCACCAGAAAGCCTTAGAGCACTTGAGAATGCCATCGAAGCAGACCACCAAGTAGTGGGAGAGGTTATGGTGTACGCTGAGATGATCCTCTCCCCCTCTTTAGCTACCATAAATGATTCCTTTTTGGCTGATGGCATGGAGGATTGTTGATTTCAATGAATCTTGTCAGCATCCTCGTAGGTCATTTATACCATTGTCAGCACACCTTGGCCTTTGGTTTCTTTTGGCTCGCTTAAGCCGAGGTGGAAACAATATAACGCGCCGGGTCATCGTAGAAGGAAAGATCGATGCCAAAGTATGGTATTCTTTCTGAGAGTGGCTCCTCGCCCTTTGCTAGCTAAGGTACTAGCGGAGGCCGAGTCCAGAAACCGCCGAGGGCCGACTCCTGTGACCAAGGCCAAGTCAGAGGCCAAAGCCGAGGGCCGACTTCAGTGGCCGAGGCCAAGTCTAGAGGCCGAAGCCGAGGGTCGACTCCAGTAGCCGAAGTCAAGGGCCGACTTCAGAAATGATCGGTTTGATCCGGGTGAGATTACCATTACCTATGGGGCTCATTGCCCCCATCAATATTATATATATATATATATATGATCTGATGATAAAGTGGATTATCGACTCAAATTTAATTAAATTTACTTAAATTTAATTAAGTCTAAATTAAATAATTAGAATTCCATATCATTATTTCAAGACATTAAATATGATATATTAACTTTGAAATATTTATACATTAAAATTAGTATAATTTAAAATCTTCTATCTTATGCATGAAATAATTAAAAAATTAAAAAATTTAAATAATATAAAATAAAAAATATTATTTTATCTTGTAATATATAAACTAGAGCTTTGTAAATTATATTTTTTTGTTGTGCAAGTATTTTAAAGTTAATTAATTATTTCTAATAACTCAAGTCATCAATTTGAGACCTTAATTATCTAAATATAAATATAACCGGATCTAAGTAAATATCTTATCAAGTACAACCAAATCAAGCATTTTTTTATATATATACATATGCGCACATGTTCTCATACATAAATGTTGTAATATACATGTGTATAGATATAATAAATTCATGATTTTAAATTATTTGATGATAAAAAAATAATATAAATAAATGTAATATATAAATTCACACAAAATCATATTTAAAAAAATTAGCCGCAAATAGTTATTGAGAACGGATAATTGTAGTATAAATATATAAACTTATTTGAGATTTTTAATTAAATTTTTGTATTTTTTTTAATTAAATAAACTAATTTATATAAAATTTTTCATTCAAGTATATTTTTAGACCATCGATGAGTTGAATGAATCGCATGACAGGCATTAACGATGACTTAAATATTCATTTTTTTCTTTTTTGATTCAGTATGCAACTTATAAATTTTTAAAATTTGATATACTAATTTATAAAAACTTTTAATTAAATATCAACGAATATGGACAAAAAAATTACAGAAGTTATCCTTCAACACCATTTGACCAGCTAGCTCTCTATAATAGTCCAATACCTTTGAAAATCCCACGTTGGCCCTATACTGGGAAAAAAACAATTTTTTTTTTTTTTTTTGGGTTGAAAGTTGGGAGAAGACAACCTTTTTTTTTTAAGTTGACAGTTGCATTGGTAATAATTTAAAAAATTTATACTATAAAAAAGGTACACATACTTAAGATATAATTTTCTGTTAATTCATTTATTATTAATCAAACAATTAAAAAATTACTACGCTGCTTAACCCAAAGTATAAGATTTTTTCTTATGCACATTTAATATTTTTTTCTATATTATTAAAATTTTATAAATAAAAATATTTGATGATCGATAAATATCACACATTTGCAAGAAATACTAGTTGAACTTGTTTAAATTTTTACGAGTTCGTATTAATTAAAAAAATTTACAAATTGATGTACTTAATTCAAAAATAAATACTATGAAATTATATGACATAATTTGACGGTTGTCATGTCGTATCTCTCAAGTACCTTGGATAACTACTAGCGTGTATGAATACAACTTCATACAGTTTGCATGGGAGCAGCACACCATCCCGGCCCGGTCTCATCCCGCTCGCACACAATCCATGAGAAAGAAACAGTGATTGGTGCGCGCTAAGTTACAAGTAATCTTTCAATCATTGCTTTGTTATAGATATAGCTTAATATTTGAACTCATTATATATAAACAGAAGTAAAACAAAGAATAAAGCCACTTGTATGACCTGGAAGATAATTCTCAGAGAGGCCAAGGCTTTACAGAGATCCAGGGCTACACCCCATAACCTGAAATAGCTTCCAACTACAAAATCTTTGATAGAATCTGTACAATGCTTACCAGAAAAAAAAAAAAAAAAAGAGAGAACTAATTAAAATTTTAAGGGTAAACTATGAATGTCACCAGTTCCTCAAAAAGTTGCCATGTCATCAATTTACACATCATATTTGTGCCCCAAGGTGCATTTATGCAAATGATCTTGGTTAAATGGATTGTCGGTACACTGCACACAACTTAGTCTTGTAGAGACATCCCACCCCGAGGGCTCGGACCTTCCGGGTTGTTTTCCATTTTCTTCTTTGAACTTCATGAAGTGCATGGATGACCAGTACTCTTTCACCAAATTCTTTGGAAAAGAAAAGATTGGCAACTTTGTCATTGCTGAAAGTGGTGACAACCAATAATACCAAACAATTTATTTAAAATATACTTACTGTTTTCATCAGTTGCATTATCTCATTTACCGCATGATTGAAGAGATCAGGGTGAGCAAGATCCATCGTGCCTAGTATTTCCTGACGGGTCCTGTGAGATATATTTAGCTCCATTTCTGCACCTGAATAATGAAGGAGATAATCTAGACTGTTAGCTTTGGCCGAAATTAAGCATTGATATAGAGTTTGTGAAAACTCATGAGAGTAGCAGAGTATTCACCAGCTCTCTGGATTGAAGCTGGGAACTGAAGAAAAAATTGACAATCTGGAGGGGCACAATTAGCTCCCATTTACTCATTATTCATTTATTCATTTCAATGTTTCAGCATCAAAATAAAGCCTAATATAAAGTGAGAATAATTATGGCTGGTTTGTTATACAATGGTAGCCAAAATAACTTGTGATAGAAGAATAGCATACCAGTAACAATGTACTTCTCAATTATATGCCTTGCCATGTAAATTCTTCTTACAGGATCATCCACAGGTATCTTCCCCAGCTCGTGTACTTCTTCAAAGAAATGAACACTCTCCCCAGCAAGGCAACTGTCTATGAAATGGAGAATATGAGTAACATTTTATACATTTCCACTTTGATGGTGTAGGCCACGCGCGCACAAGAAGATCAGAAAATATCACCTGTCTGCAAAGTCCATGAAAGACTGACGAAACCTCTTATCTAGCAGCAGTTTGTCCAAAGGTTGATTGAGATCCACATCTGTTGTAGTTGCTGTTTGTATGAGCAATCCACTGCCTGGTATCCCCAAAGCTTGGCCCATAGTTACAAACTCCGAGGATTCTCCTTTCCTTAAGCTTATTTGAGATAGCAAAGGTTGAGAAACTGACATTGAAAAAAAAACCAGCACAAGCACGCTTGCCTGCAAGGAAAAGGCAACAAACATGAGACATGCCTTCTCATTTATGTAATAGACTCTGATAGCCTTCAAATAGATATTGATGAGGGTTTGCACAACTGAGTAGCAGAGGTTGCACCACAGCTGGTACACAACACATGATCACAGATCTCAATGTGCAACTATAACTCTGGAATAGTAGGAACCAAACTACACATTTTATGAATAGAAAACTGTTGATGATTAATTTGTGGCAGATCCAGCTAGCTGTGAACTTGCACCTTGTGCAACCAGCCGAGGTAGCAGCAGTTATATTGCCACTTCGGTTGCACCCAACCGAATTTCAATTGTGATATGAGACTAAGCATGATTCAGAAATAAGAAGATCTACATAATTCAATTATGACAAGACAAACCATTTCTCTCCAACCTGATGTCTTGGTAGCCTAACAAATTCCCTTTTTATTGGGAAACAATCTAACAAATTCTTGGATCCAATGCAGTTTGCTGGCATCAAAACTACAAAATGAAGAAGAGCATGTTATGGACTACATAAAACACAGGAAGCCAGGGCCATACTGTGGATGATAAGAGCACAGTCAGCTTAAGAAATGGTTACCAGACAATCTGGTGATATCAGTAACTTATCTTTGATGAAGGTTTAACATGCCAAATGATGCAGCTGGTTGATCCAGATACAGGGCCCAAAAAAGTCCTTGTGCTGGTGCTAATAAGTACCTATTTGGTTACCATATATCCTTGCAGATTTACTGGATGACTTGTTTAAGAAGTTACAATATGTGAGCTTGTGACTCTTCATTATGAAGATCCCTGTTCTACAACCAGGAAGTCTTTTCCTTCGAGCTTCCCAGACTGACGACTCATTACCTTTGAGAATGCATAGTTCTCTGATATTGATAATGTTGAGACACTCTTGAAAAATAAAATTCTGCAACTTCAATAATTGAGGACAGTCAAAAAGAGAAGGAAGCCACGCATAGCCCCCAACTCTCTCTTGTTATAATGTATCCCTCTTATGATGAGGTATCCCAGTTCCATTGCTCCTTAAGCAATCATTCACGAAGCAAGCATAGTTCTTCTTTTTAGGGATAAGTTGCAATAGCAAGAGTGTCTGATTCTTGTTCAAGCAGTTCCCCATCATGAGTTGTTTAATGGTGATTCTAGAAGCTTCTAAACATGAAAGAGATAGCTATCAAAGTTTCAGTTTGGGGATTTAAATCCTCTCTAGAAACTTGATTCTGCATGCACACCACTCTCCAAGCAACATCTTTACTTGTTAGTCCTACAAAATCAACCTTAATTTTACTGAAACTTTGGTATAAATGGTTCTCCTATTTTCTAAACCCAAATATGTAAATATAAATGAGTTTAGTCTCAACACTTGATGTTGCCCCCTTATGATGGGAATCCTTCTTACCCTGAAACTACCTCTAGTAGCTGTCATCACTCCATCATACAGATGCTTGACAAGAGACTCACCTTTACAGACACCTTTCATCCTTAGTGCCCATGAAATTAGAATTCACGATATTGGATCATTGGCCTTGTCCAACTCAATAAAAACCACAGAATAGACAATTTCTTTCTCCAGAAATTTCCATCATCTACCTAAAGCAGGCCGAAATAAAATAAATAAAACTATCAGGAACCCTAGATGGTGATCTGAGTTGCAAACATTTTCTTGATATTTTGTGCCACCACCTCCTTCCATAACTTCCAATGTAGCTCAGGCATTTAAATTCATGAGAATTGGTAAAAATTTGTAGATCAACTTTGCTTTTATTGATAATTTCCACAATATTTCTCCAACAAGTTAAAATTCCCTTACCTTCAAAATCAGAATAAATAAGCTAATTTAATAATTTCTGTAACTTATTGTTGTTTTATATGGTGCTAATCCCCGCTCTTTACCAAACTCAGAACTATTCTGCATATCCTGATTCAATGATGGAGCATATGGGAGCGTACACCTTCACCTTTTTAAACCAGCATTTCCATTTCCATCATCTTTCAACAAAATCTCATCATCCTTATTCTTAATGCTAATTACATCCATGTTCTAGGTTTAGTAACCAGAACAATACATACCTCCAATTCAAGCAAATGCCAATTGGAAAAGGGACATGCTTTAGAGACTATAAAACAGCAAGAACTGTTTGCCCTGATTTACTTGTTTTGCATGTAAAAGAGTTACCCTAACAAAGTAATAAAAGATCAATAGTAAATTGCATAGATGATTTACAATATCTACAGCTTGGAATTTGATCATAATTTCTTCAGATATTATATATGACAAAGTATTCAAGATGCACTAATCTAGCAAACTTCAAACAAATTAAGCTTTCAAATCTTCTAATTCATGTCGAGCAGTAAAAATAGAAAATGAGCAAGAACAGAAATCAGAAAGAGCAAGCAACGTGAGTTATCATCCTTTCGAAGGCTTCATATATGGTGTTCTCCAAAACATTGCCTTGTGTGAAAATTGCACAAGGCTTAGAGCATTTTCAATATTTTCTATAAGTATTTTAAATGCTCTAAATATATTCCTCTCTAGAATTGTGCAAAATCGGCCCACCCTACTCGACTTGAGCTGATCTTGTGCAACTTCAGCCAGGCTCGGGCCAAGGCTTTTGGCTTGTCAATTAGGTCAGGCTTTGGTTTTCAGACCCAATAGAAATCGGATAGACTCGGGCTTGACAATTTTAGCGTAGCCCAACCTAAAAATTTAATATATTAAATTGTATATTTAAAATAATATTACGTATGTAACATTAAAAATAGGGTAAAGAATAGAAGATGAAAAGACCCTAAAATCTTTCCCTTCTTCCTTTCTCATACTCCGCACCCCCCTCCCCCCCACCAAACACACAAGTCAGCCCCATCCCTACTTTCTCACCCTACATTAACTCTCCCCCCTTCCCATCACAGCCTCTCTCCTCCTCTTGCCTTCTAACCCCTATTGCCTCTCCTTTCTCAACCCACCACCCAAAGGGCTCTTTAAATCCCTTTCGTCTTCTGCTCACCCTCTCCTCCCTCCCCTCTCTTCTCTTTGCATGGCTTCTTAAAAAGGGAGCAACAAAAACCCTAGTTTTTCTCTCTTGAACTCATTTATTCTCATAAAGCTTTTCATTTTTCTATCATAATCTCGTATCTCTCCAAGCAGTAGAAGCAACCTCTAGCTAGATCACAACCCATGAACCACTAGGGTAAGCTCTCTTTCTTTCTCACACATCTTCTCGTCCTCCTTCTAAGCTAATGGCTAGAACCAAGGTTCACAAGATCGGTACTGAGAATCATATCAGTACATAATTCGTTCAGTATGACACATAATGATACACATCCTATTCAAGAAAAAGTACCAATATACATTTTTCTCGCTTGTAACTTGAAATTGAGCTATATAGGTTAATACTGTATAGTATAGGATTGTTTCGCTTGGTTTAAATTGGTTTAGTTCATATCAAGTTGAATCTCGATACCACATCGTGCCTAGCTTGACAGCGACAAAGGTCTACTTCTTACCGGTTTTTTTTGGGTGCATTTATTCCTGGCATACTATCTACTCAAATTTAAGTCTTAAAAAAAAAAGAGATGCTAGTGAGCCTTGCTTGACTCCCATGTTAACCTATTGTGCCTGGTGATTGGCCATGACCAAGGTCTGCTGAATCGTACCGATAGCTCAAGCGTGCCAATGATCGATTCAATATGGTACTAGTACGTACTATTGAACTGCAACAAACAAATGAAAGAAAGGAACAAGGGGGCCAAAGAGAATCGACAGGCTAAAGAGAAGACAAAGGAAGGAGAGAGGAGAGGAGGAATGGGAAAAGAGGAGACCTACCTCCAACAACCAATGACTAGTGAAAACATCTGCTAAAATGGGGATGAAAGCAATAGTGGATGGTGGCTGATCGTGAAAGCTTCGGCAAGAAAGAGGGCAACAGTGAGGGTAGAGACGTGGGTAGAGATGCTAAGGTTTCTTCATGCATGGAAAAGACGTAGACGAAAGCTAAAATGTGCCCTTTTATATTTATTTAAATGGGTCGAATCAGATCAAACCCAAACCCACTAACCAAACCTATAAGTGAACCTATTATTTTTCGATCCATTTTGCAGTGTCAAGCCACACTGATTTCAGGTTGGTATAGTCCAGTTTGCCTCGAACCGGATAGTTTGAGATGATTCAGGGAACTTTGGCCATGACCATGCTGGATGCCACAAACATTGGATGAACCAGGCTTTCCAGTTTTTTAAAGAAACAGTTCAAATAAAAAATGAACTGAATGTCCCATATGCCCTACTATAGCTAACTCTATCCACTGATTCTTTAATGCTTTCTCTATCTTTCTTCCAGATTTTTCTCTCTACCATATCTTCTCCACCCCTTTTCTTTCTCCCCCTTCTCATAACCTTTCACCTGCCACCTTAAGACTACTACACCTTCCCCTCCTTCATCTGCCAAAGAAGAGGAAAATTTGGGCGATGAGGAAATTCGCACAGTAATGATGTTGAATAGCATTTTTGTTTTGAGTCCTTAGTAATTATCATCAATTTTTGAAGGGAAGTTATGACAAGCCAATGGGTTCTGTTCTCAAACACAAAGTGCTTCAGCAAGCAATATTACAAAGGTTCAAACTTATAGTCTATTCGGAGTCCTATAAGTAGAACCATAGCAGCTCAGTTGCTAGTGCAGGCCAATCTACTTATTTAGATACCAGCAATTCAAAATGCATGGCAAACTAAGTTGTTTATTGAATTGCAACTAAGGACTATCTTGTTGTAGTTTGACTTTCAGTTAAAATGGTAGTGGGGTGAATTGTAGTGACTCAAGTATCTTAATTTAAATTAAAAATAAAAAAGTTTTCTCTCTACTTGTCCTGCTCTCCTTGTCCCGCTCTCAAGTCCCTCCTCACCTGCGCCATCAATGTCGCCATCAGCCCCACCACCTCCAAACTTATATCTGCCTCCGCCTTCAGACTTCGTGCCACCCTCTTCCATTCTGCCTCCACTACCATCTACCCTCTGCCCTCTCCTTCATCTTCTTTGCCCTTCTTAAGGCTTGCATCACTGCAACCTCTTTCCTATAGGTGCCCTTCTATGTCTGGGCCTTTGCCACTAGTAGCTTCAACATTAATCTCTTCATCCATAATATCCCCATCTCCATGCATGAAAAGTGCTCTGACTTGGAGTTCACTTACAAGATATTCGATTGAATGTCTATAAGAAACACTCCCCTTTTCCTCAAACTCCTTTCCAACCACGAAGTGAGATTACTTGTAAGTTGACTATTGCAGCTTAAGTTACAATATGAGTTAAATTGTAGTATAACTTCAATTATAGCGCTCTAAACAACCCTTTAGTCGAAATCATGCCGGCTGCTGTTGGTAGCTCCTTTCCTTTATCTTTGTTGGTAAGTCATGTAGGATTATCTTGATTTTAATGCAAGTCTGCATGTTGACCTTGAAATCTGAATCTTTAACTAGTTCTCATGTTTAGTTTGTCCTAGAGTGCTTTATTGCTACTCTACTTCTTTACACCTCATTGTCCATGGAGCTTGAATAAATAATCACTTCTAACCCACTACATAGGTTTTTTTAAATTATTTTTTCAATGTAATGCTCCCTCCTATATTTTAAGTCCTACATATTTGTGAGCCTTGTCCCAATGATTCTAATGGAGATGGTAAGATATCAAGATGATAATTAGAAAACATTGCAAAGTGCTTTGTTTGGCAATGGGTGTTCAAAATTTGCTGCACAGAGGGGGACTGAAGAGGGGAAGGATGATGCAAGAGTTTTTGGGGGGCGGAGATGCATTGGTTTCTACGGGTATCATTGTAATAGTCCTTTAGTTACCAACTTAACCCATCTCCTAGTGCGCGGAGATGGGCGTATGAAAACTAGGCATGACTCCCTAGCTTTCCTTGAGAAATAAAACAACTTTCATATGTTCTACGAGCAATAGAAGGAAAGAGTCAAATACTCAACCTAGGTTTTCCCCACCAGTACCTCTCTTAATATTAATTTTTTTACAACCGTGCTTTCTTGATATCATTGCTTTACAACTAACAAACTCTAGTCCAGGGGTGAACATGGGTTTGGGTTAACAAGAGAACCAAACCGAACCAGCCGTATTGGGCATGTTTGGCTCGGGGTTCCTAATGGGATTGGGTTGGTTCCAGTTCCAATTTTCAAAAATATGATCAAATAGGTTCAGGTTGATGAGTCTGGTAACCTCAACCCAAACCAACTAAGCCCATATATACACACATACATATACATAAAGTTCATTATAGTATTTATTAATTATATATAATACAATATACGGTTAATCTTCATATATTCTTTTTGAGTGGAAGATATTCATATATTCCTCACTCGTGGCTTTGGTTAACGATTCTTTCTTTCAATAAAGTATTAATTATTGAGGTTATAATTCATAACATGTTACATACATACAAAATTCATAACTATTTTTATTGTTATATGATGTCTTTGGATATACCATATATTTCCCCTTTAATTCACAATAAATTAATGATTTATTTGCTTTCTGACATGTTTTGGATAATTTGAGAACTGACCCAATGTTGATTGAGTTGGGTTGGTTTCAATATTAATTGGTTCAGTTTTGATTCCAACAATTAAGAACCAATTGGAATTGGGTTGGTTTTCGGTTAGCCTTTGACCCAAACCAACCCAACCCATCATGCACCCTACGCATCTAATATTGCAAACAAGTATATAAAAATCAATTAATGCTCATGCACAGCCACGTGAAATAGAAAAACCTATGGATTATCCAAATAAATAACAAAATCTTAGGAGATTTTATATCTTCCCTCCATTTCGTTTTGGCGACGGCACTATAAGATAGGATATACTAGGACAAAACACGTGCACTAACCTTCATCCATCAAACAACAGCAGACAAAGAAACCAATCATTGATAAAGACATGATTAACATATCTTTCTCGCATAAAATCTTTCCTCGATTCATACATACAACTGTAACACAATTTCACAGTCCAACCAAACAAAGATGTTTTAATTGAATAATCAGTTGCTTCATGTGTGGATCATGGATTCAAGTCGCAGCACATCACAACACAACATGACCATATGTACTGCAGCAGTGCCTTAATGGACAGTGGCACAGTACCAGGGGTGTGCCAATACTCAGCATGCTGTCGTGCCAGTGCATGTAAAGGACTGGCATAGGATGGCATGATATGGTCATGCTACCACCATGCCAGCAGGGTACCAGCATACGATACTTCAATCCTCAGTATACAATACCCAAGATGCCAATGTGTCAGGCAAAGAAAAGTGCATCAATTTACATTATGAGCCCTGCTGGATGAATTTGAAAATCAGAACACAGCTCATGCAAATTCTTGGCATTGGAGAAAAGTTGACCATTATAATCTGTTATGAAAAAGAGAGGGAATTCAATTTCCAGTTTCTTTAAGTCTATTGGATGCTAGGTCCATAATCCTATAGAGTTAAGGTTTCAT